>JAPYYX010000388.1:0-109593 GCA_030522605.1 Cremastinae sp. B BG-2022a | reverse complement strand
GTACCAAAACATATAACAATATTCAAAGAGAAGAAGAATTCATAAACACGAAGAAAATAAGAGTTCGCGCGCGTAAAGCGCGCGTTGGCATTACCTAGTTATAAATAAAATTAGTACAAATACAAATCAGTAACAGAAATTTAAGGAAAATATTTACATGAGTAATTTGACATAACTCGTTTTGTATTTTTTTCGTCTAACTTAATTCGTCAATTCGTTTAAAAAAATATTGATAATTGCAAATAAAACAAATTGAGTACTTTTAATTACATTTGAAAAACTATTAAATTGAGTGAATAAAAATACAGATGATCAAAAACTAAAATTTATTAAAAATAATATTTCTACAATGATGGAAATGATTAACAATTTTAGCCTTTCTATTAAAAAATTTTTTTTATACAGTTACAGGGCGTAATTTTTATGTATATTTTGTATATTAGATACTGTTTATTTTTTGTTTAATTGGTACGGTATTTGTCCTTGGCCGGACGGTATTAATATCTAGCAGGTTGCTACTTTTGTCAATTAAGTTATCGTGCAAGCGTCAATCACTTGGCGAATTGGATAGGTGTGCGATCATACCGCATGCATTTACACTCACCGATTTATTATATCGATCCAATCTGCTCTCTTCTATATCTCTTATCCTCGCATCGGGCATCAAGTTTTCATTTTTGTGTCAACGTTATATATCATCCTAATTCGTAGAACACGCAATTGTTTCAGATAAAAAACTTTTTAATTTTTATTTTTATATAAAGAAAAATTATAATTGAAAAAAACTTTTCGACTTTTAACCACTATGGTTAAAAAAAACTTTTTTTTTTATTATCTCGAAAAATCCTTGAACCTTGTATAATATGGAGCAAAAATTATTTAAACCGAAAAATAATTTTCTTTTCAATTTTTGTGTTTAATTTTTCATTTTTTCAAGACTATGACAATTTTTTATGTTATCAGATCATTAGTACTATTGGAAAAATAAATTTATTTATATTAATTATTAAAAAATTTGTTGTTATTAATTTAGTAATTCTTATTGTGAGGAATAAAATTAATTTCGACGCTCGGTGACATCTGTAACGAGCAAGGAGCTCGTTTTACCCAGCAGCGTGCACCATTGTTCGTCAGTCACGTCATTGGAATTTCACGTTTCACGACGTCCTGTAGTACAGTGTAATTCCCGTTACTATACGAGAGTAATAAATGTCGTATACGCTCGGCATTTGTACCGTAACGGGAATTTGCGTAGAATTCGTATATGAATATTCCATGCCAATAAACTATTCAAATATTTTTATTTAATTACATGAATTCCAGAAGTCTAAATAATTAGCAATTTTAAGTTTTAATTAACTCGTATTTTTATTTTATAGAGCATATTTCGAGTATTTTATAACTTTGCTAAAAGACAGTTTTCTTATATTAATTTTAATTTTTCATAAAATACAAAAAAATTAAAAATTAAAAAAATTGATCAAATTTCGCAACAATGTTGCTAATTTTTTTGTTCAACATTTCAGTAACTATTACGATAAAAATTTAATAAATTTTATTTTACAATTTTATTTTTTATAATAATTGAATAAGATTCAATGTCGTTTTTCAAACTCGAGTATCAATAGCGACGTTCGTTTCCGGTTTGGCTGAAATTACGAGACTTCCTGAAACTCTGAGCATCCGAAAATCACGATGGAAGTTTGTAAGGGAAGCGGAATTAAACGGAATTCTCGTATAACAATCGTTTAATCGAGATGTCGAATTTCTCTCGGTACGGACATGAATCGAATAAGGAACGCGGCCGAGAGAGAGAGAGATGGAAGAGTTTCTGAGCTGCGGCTATCACGGTGTGTGCTTCCACCAGGGGTTAATTCGTTCTGAATTAGAGAGGACCCTTCGGACCTTCGGGGTCGAGTGGGGCAAGCAGACTCTCATCTCAGAGTGCTCGATATATTTATACAGATGGGCGAGTCAACTGATGAAGAGGAAGAGGAAGAAAGATTATCCAAACCTCGTACACGATGGTCTTCTATATTTTTCAATCAATCTACTCGAAGACCCTCTTAAAATTACTTTTCCAATGTACTATGGATTTACGAGAACGTGTCTATGAAACTCAATTTCTTCCTGAATTTTGCAGAGCATCGGTGAACCGATGTAACCATCGCTGACAATTAGAATTATCATTAAAGAATTTTTTTTTATTTCATTATTTTCTTATATACAATTACATGTAATTACATTTAATAATTATTTAACAATATCAATTTTTTTTGAAATATGTTCTGATATTAATATTTTTAATTATTTTTTAATAACAATTGGAAGAAAGAAATGAGAAATATGTTGAATTTTATTTTGAGTTTGTATGCAATGTGTTGAAAAGCAACGAGGTCTCGAGTACATTGTTCCGGAATTATTTTCCGCAAGTGATAACGAGATGCGAACACGATTGCTTCAAAGTTCGCGAAAACGTAATATATTGCTTGTCTGAAACAATATATTACTGAAACAAACCCAAAACTTCCAATTTATTTTCTTTTTACTGCTATACTTCGCTTCATATGCACCGAAAAGAATTTTTAATTGGAACACTATTTTTAACCGCGTACTTCATCGTTACATCAGAAGGCAGTGCTAAACTAATCATAATAACTAAAATAGAGACAATATTCTAAAATTATGTTCGAATGAACTACCTATGACTCTTCCCTTATACTGTTGTACGCTTGTCTTTTCTATTGCGATCTGAAAAGTTGATACGCCATCTAGCGGCGGATTTCAAACTACAAAAAAGTGCAGTGCTGCACAAAATATTCATATAAGTCGTATGTACACGTATTTATGCTACAACATTACTAAATCGTAATTACATCAAACTACGCTCCGATATCATATTACAATATAATAGTCCACAAAAAGTACGAAATTTTATTCATTATGTCAGATGAAGAAATAATAATGTTCTACTAAATAAAATTATTTCTCCATGCATGATCGGTTCGAAATGCCAATTTTCAACGAATTGACATATAATGTAATAAAACATTTAACGAGTGTTAAAAGAATGAGTCACACGTATAAGTGAGATCCCTTTCCTGAGATTTTCATTTTTACTAAAAAATACTTTAACAAATAAATACAAGTGAAATCCTCGATAAACGGAGAACGAGAGCGTTTGCGACTCAAAAAATCATCTTCCCGAAAATACATCGCCTATATCTGTCTCTTGCTGAATACAACATGAAAGTGGTGATACAAAATTCTTTACTTTTCGAAAAAAAAACCCACGCTAGTTTCGTAACGAATTCCTACAAGAATTTCTTCAATCATTGGCATCGAAAAATTTTCCATTCCACAAACATCTAATTACTTTTTTTAACATAGCAAATTCAAAGTTCCTTATCGATCAGTAGGTGTCATTATATAGTTTGTTTAGCATCTCTATAGCCATCGATCGAAGCTTCGATCGATCCCACTCTGCGCTCCGAGCGCCGAGAGTGGGAGGTTGTGGGACTTGTTGGGTCTCGTGGCATCTCTGCCTCGCGGTTGAAGGTTTATATTTTTATTTTCGTATCGACGATTGTATAATGCAAAGTTACACTCATGCATATGCATGCGTAGGATAAATTTTGTACGGGAGCGTCGAAGTGTAACGACGTGCACGCACGATTCTCCTAACGCTGCTAATATTTTACTCACCACGGGGAGGGGGAAGGAAAAGCGGTGAGCGTGATCGCGGGAAGGGAGCGAGAAAGCAACGTTACACAGTAGTAGTTATCGGCGAGTGTGTCAGAGTGTCGTGAGACTTTCGTTCGCGCGTACACTAAAAACAAAATTCGCCTCCGATCGCGCTGATATTTATCATCATCGAACGCTGCCAACGCGCTTCGTACATCAAACACCGAATGAAAATAAATTCACGTTGCGTTTGTATTCGGAGTAAGAAAAAGTGAAAACAAAGCGATACGGGAGTAAACAACAGGTATCGGTCGCGCTGCGGGCGATCTGCACCGCCCGGTGAGAGATTTTTCTCGATTTTATAATTTCCCTCTCGTTTACGTGATCATTGAAATAAATTGTGTTCAATTAATTTGTTAATTTTGTTTCTGTTTCTCGTTTCGTGATAAGTGTGTACACTGGGTGTTGTCACCGGCCGATCTTTCTTATCGGCAGTTACCGAACGGGCCCAGAATTCGTGGCGTAAACCGACCGAGGCAGGTACTACGCGGGTCAGGTAGTGGGGCGCGGCGGCCATCATTGTTGACAAGATGGCGTCGAAGGGGCATCTCGATTCCGAGGTGAGTCAACTTTCACGTGTTTTTAATAATTGCATTTCTTCACTATTCCATGACGCAGGTCGCGTTTTGACATCGCCTGTCCCTCAATTTCCATGAAATGATGATTGTTATTCACTCCCGAAATCCCTATGTTAAAAAAACATCGAAAAACATCGTAAACAAGTTTTTACGGTTTTCAACGTCGCTCGTGCAAATTTTGTATACACTTTTCGTAACTGACGTACACGTTGCAACGCCCGGGATGCTCCGTAACGACTGTGAATGACTCATCGCAGCTCCGATGTTGTCGTAAATAAGAAAAAAAAAACGTTTCGGAACTGAGTGGCTATCGAATGTAGCCGGCTAAAACCACGCCCTTTGTCCACTTACCGTTAATCTTACATAGCAGACGTTTTAGTCCCCACGAGAAACGTAACATTCGTCCTTTCCCACACGAACGCATTAATTTCAACCGCGAATTGTTTTCGCAAAATAATCAACGGTTGATGAAAACAGCCTCGAGCATTTAAAAACATTTTTTTCATGTTTTCATTTAAAAAATGAATCGCAAATAATAATTATTTTGACTCGAGTGGTACTGTATCATTTTCGCGCCGTTTCGCACGTGAAGTTTTTTCGCGGAGATCAGCGTCTCGATTCCCACTCGCCCGTAAAAGTTTTATCATTGTTGTGAAAGCGTTAGAGCAGTTCGGACGCGGAGGCGTTATGTTTTTTTTCCTATTCAGAGTAAACATACTTTTCACCTGAGCACACGACGGATGGAATAATTTTACGAGTTCGGAGCGTCGCTCCAATTTTTCTCTTCCACTTTCTTCGAAATTGGAGTAAATATTATTCCTACTATTTTTAGCGAGTTTTATTGTAAAAATAGTAGAACATTTTTTAATAACAGTTAAACGTTGGCAATAAAGAATCGTTCTATGAATTTAAAAAAGAAACGTTTTATTTATTCCTTTCGTGATCAAGGACCACGTGAGAAACGAAATCCGTTGATGACCTTGGAATTGTGTAAATAACTCCTAGAGGCAAATGTCCCGAAAATATATCTTACTATATTTACGTTTCGTCTTTGTTCAATCTTTAGTACATAGTAATCATCATTAGATAAAAAAAGGTCAAAAAAATTCATAGTATATTTATCTCATGGCCTGGAACATTTTTTGATTGAGTAATAAGATAATAAAAAAAAGCAATTCAGATTGTAACAATTCGAATAATCTTACTGCATCAGTATAATAATATATAAATAAATAGTCATAAATTTAAAAATAATTTGCAAAAGAAACAATAATGAATTAAATAAATAAGAATTGAAGAACGAAATAAAAAGTAGAGCCCCGCGATCCCACGCGAGTACGTTCCTGAATCAGTTGTTACAGCTTCAAGCTTCTCGCCAGCAGATGTCGCTAGTTTGACGAAAAAACCGAGAAATGAGCCGGAACGGTTGAGTCACACCTTGCGTGCGGCAATATCTCACGGAGTGGCGCTCTCTCGAGTCCGTGTGCGTCGAGGAGAAGCGACGAATTAAAAAAAGCTCGAACGAATTGTACACGGTGAAGAGAAAAAAAATCATGCTCTCGGAACGATCATGAGGGAATGAAAAATAAATAACGAAACGGACTGGACGCTCTTGTCTCACCTTCGACGTTAATTTGAACGATTCGCTCTTATTATCGCTAAATTAGCCATTATGTCGTTATTTTAACGAGTCAATGTGTGTCAGGGGGCCAGAGAGCGCCGGTGCGAGCACACTCTCTTCAAACCCTCTTTTATTTTCCATCTCGCTCGTCCCTTCCCCCTCCCCCGCCCCGCCGCTTCACGCAATGTTTTGTTCGGTACGTCGAGAGAGCGAGCGACGTTCGTCAGCCAGCGCGCGCGCTCGTCTACGGATTTTTCTTTATTCTCGCTCTCTCACTCGCGCCCGCGGAGCCCGCTCGAACCCTTCCTGACCTCACAACGACCGAGCTACCCTGTCCATTGTTTGACCTACTCTCTCCTTGTCTATCCACGATTTTCTTTTCCTTTTTGTCTCGTCCTCTCTCTCTCTCTCGCACTCGTTCATTTTTATACGGCATAGAAAAAGCCTAAGAAACAACAAAATATAAAAAAATGTTTTCTCTTTCTTTTCTTTACCTTTCTTCCTTTCGCAACCTTTCATTTTTGCATTCAGGAAGTCTGTGAATAAAGAATGGCGTTTGCTCTTGTTTTTGGCTCGGGAAGTCTGAAAAAAAAATCAGGGAAATTATTTTTTGGTTATTTTTTTTTCTCGCTGTTTGCTCTTGTTTTCGGCTCGAAACGTCTGTCAGCAAAAAGATTAGGAACAATTATTTCTGGGGGTTCGTTTCAGTCTTTTTTTTTCTGTAAAGTCTGAAGAGCAAACAGCAGAAATTAAAAAATGTCTGTGAATAAATTTCTTTTCTTCGATACGTTTTCTCGAACCTTTGAGGAAAAAAATTTATTTTTATTACAAATGTTTTCTTATCGTTTTTCCAGTTCAGCGAATCGAAGAAATTCGCCCTTTTTGTATGTTTTTTTTTTCATTGCGTCCATTGTGTGAAATCTCCAACCTGTATTGAATTTACAATTCAATGCTCCAATTTCGCGCGAGTTTTTTTAGCTGCCTAGATTGTCGGACAATTTTACTCTTTTTCAGGAAAAAAAAATTGCTCGAATTGACCATGATTGATGCTTTTTTTTCATTTTTAAAAATTTGTACCAAAAAGCAAGTTAATAGAAACGTGGTAATGAAAAAAATGTCTCTATCGCCCTTATATATTTTTTTTTCCCAATTAACGTTATTGACTTTTTTGAATTATCGACAAAAAATAAAAACATCTCACGAAATTAGCATTTTTTTACGGTCGGCAGTAATTTGTTTTACAGACTTTCTTTTAACGATTTATTGAATTATTTATACCCTTTTTCACCCTCGCAATTCATTACCGTGCGGTTTCGCTGAAACGCGCAAAGCGAATTCGTGTGCTGGAAATATGTTCGCCTTGTTCTCCTGGGAATATCATATACATATGTATTTACGACTCGAATAAGCTTTATCGATGTGTATATATGTATATATCACAATTCATACGTTTACACGTATATTGATTGTTGGATTTGCGGATTGAAACACAGGAATATTGTACTGAATTTTCCCTCACAACGTACCACAAAATCCTCTCTCTCTCTCTCTCTCCTCCGCGTAAATTCGTATCCGTTACTAAATCTGCATTTAATCGCCATTATTATTATCAACCTCGTTATCTCAGGATACTCGTACCGTCGAGGCTAATTCTTTTTTTATTCTCGTTCAAATCGTCATTTTTTTCAAGTGCATTATCATTACGTTTAATTTCTTTTTTATAAATAAAAGACACTATTACATTTTTATTAGATTTTTATTTTTATGTTTTTTTTATCTCATCTTATTATTTTTTTTATTGTTGTTGGTTCATCAATTTTTTATATGAATTGTATATTTTTTAAATTACTTTAAAACTATTTAAATTTACTGATGCATTAAACACACCCAGTTAAGTGGATTTATTATTTATTTATTTGTAAATAAATAAATAAATTTTAATGAATAATGCAAAATTATTATTTTTATATTTAATTTTGTTGGATTTTGTTTTTTAGCTTCGTATCTTCCTTTTTACCACGTTTTTATCATTGCCATTCATATATATCGCGAATGTTTTTACTGTTCGTTTTGTCACTCTGAGCCAAAATGACCCGGCGTTGACCTTTTGCTATGAAAATACGTTATCGTTTGATGTATAACGTTTTTTGAAACGTGCAATAAGAAACTATTTTATTTGCGTAAAGAATCACATTTTATCCATATCCATTGAAAAAATTATAAATAGAAATAAGAAAATGTTCGTCACTATGATTTTTCAAGCAAAAACGCAATTTTTACGATTATTTTACAATCGAGTTTTAAATGATCGTATATTAACAAAAACATGAATAATTTATCCATTTTTAATTAAATTATGGTCGCGAATTTTGACGTAATCTACTAGATTCACAATTGAACTGACTCAATTCAGTTTCATTTTAATACCAAATTGTGAAATTTATAATCAAAACAGTGAACAAAATGTTCGCATTCATAATAAATTTCCGAAAATTTACATAAAGGTCATCCTCGAATTTATTGAAATTTTGACATCTGCAGGGTCAGTCATAAAATGAAAAATGAAATGAAGTTGACATAAAATTTTTAAGTGAAGTTCATTTTTATAATTTATTACAAAAATGTAACACTTGAAAAAATTCAGTATTGAATGAATGAATATTTATTTATGCCATGGCAATGCCGTTGGCAAATTACAATAATACAATGTTCAATATATACAAAAAATGTGTAAGTAGCTATTACTAATTAATCCTAGTTCAAATGCTAATCTGCCAGAGATCTATCCAAGAGATGAATATAGAGCGCTTTTTTGAAAATCGCAAGGCTGCAATGAATTCATCTCACTAAGTCAATTTATGCATAATTATTATTCAATTATTGACCCTTATTGATTGAAAAAATTTTTTTTCTAGATTTATGTCTCTTTTTATTCTCGTCATTCATACTTATCCCGAATGTCTCCAAGTAGAATAGTTGATCCGTTCGTAGTGTAGGGCAACTTTTTTAATGGCAGACTTCCTCAACAGCGAATATCCCGGTCGAGTCGTCGTTTTCTCTCTCTTCCTCTCGTGTGAAAGGCGAGGGTCGGCCCACACGCGAGCAAACACTGTGGCGCGAACGCCAAAAGAAAATCCGCCCTAAACCGCAACTGCTCGCGCGAGCGAAAGTTCAGCAGCATCGAACCGGTGAAGCGCCACACTCCAACCGGTTTTAATTTTCATGCAACTAGATGTCCCAAATTTTTCATTTTTCGACTGCCTCATACGAACTTTTAGATTGAAGCTTCCTATTTTTGGTTTTTGATTTTTTTATTTCCACTCAAAATCATTACTTTTGAATCTCAAATACTTAAATTGTATTTTATATGGATATTGGACGAATGAATGTTTATTATGCCTTGGAAATCCTCAAGCAAGAATTATATAATTTCTAATTGTGAATGACATTAGCAAGAATAAATTAAATATAGAATGAAAATAAAATATTGGAGAAACAAGATAAATAAAAAAAAATAAATAAAAGGAAAAGACTCACAAATTTTATTCAATTTTTGTTATTTTTATTTGGACAAAAATGTTTCCGACTTTTGAAGCTCTAATTTTTCGTAGGATTCATAATTCCGAATAATAAAAATATTTGAACTTTAAGGCTATGGTCCATTGATTCTGAATTTTTTTATAATGAATACGCGTTAATTGTCTCCCAAATTAAAAACGAAAACTTGACTTTTTTGATAAATTTTGTTGCCCTTTAGCCATTGTGGATGAAATTTCGAATTCAACAGCAGGGATTTTAATTAATTTTATTCCGACGTGTAAAAAGCATGGAAATGCGATAGACTCTATCGATTTGTACGGATTACTGGATTATTTATAGTACGAAACGATAGGTGGTACTTCGATTAAGAGGACCCAAGAGTTTTCTCTGAATCGGGTCATACATTTTCCGCATTTTGCCACTGAACGAGAAATACGAAATTCTAAATCACATCAGGCAACTGCAAATCAATACTTCATTTTCATACTCAAATCTTTCAAATCTTGTTTACTGTGTTAAAATCTTATTTATACTGATTAAAATTTATATCTCAACTTTGTATTTCATGCTCTCTCTCTCTCTTTATTTAACTATTTCAAAAAATGATTAAAAAATCTATTTTCCTGACGACTAAAAATCTTGGACAAAAAACTTAATTGATCGTACATGAATTATCTACCCAAAAATTTCCAATTTAGATTTAGACTTTCAGTTGAGAAAAATTGACATTTGAAAATTTTCAATTTATCCTGATAAAAAAAAAGTTTAATGTTGCAAGATTTTTCGATAGCATCTTGAAGTTCATCAATGATAGGTTAACATCAGTTTATCCAGAAGATGACATTTTTTTGAGCTTTTACCAAAAGCTTAAAAACCCCTTAATCCGTTAAAAATTCACAAAACGGTCAACATTTGGCTTTTTCACCATTTTGATGTATGATGTCTGGTCAATCTCAAGTATACATTCTCTTTTTCTCTTCGGATCTTTTCTCGATGAGAAGACAGATATGAAAAGAATAGAGAGACACGTGTGAATATTGGGATTATATACCATATACATGTATATGCGTATATGTATTGTGTTTACGTCGCTGTACTTGAACGAGAAAAAGTTTTATCATCGGTAAATGGAAGAAGAGTTTTGGACGCTAATACCACCGATATACGCAAGCAGGGACATTAATCTTTTAGGGATCTCGTCCCTTGCTCCAATCTTGCCCTCTTCCTTTTTTCCTTATTCGAACGATCATTCGGCACTTCATCGCTCCTCTCCATCACTTCCATTCTTCTCTAAGATCTCGTAATCCGAGAAAATATTTCAACACGGAAAGTCGTACGCGAGTGCCCGATAATACGCCTATTTATTTTTTCTCATTTATTTGGACAAAGATCGACAAATTTTATCTCAAGGAATTATCTTATTTTGCGACCGAAATAAATGGAATTCGGTGTTTGTGTAATAAGAATTTTACGTCGGATTGAATTTTTAAAAAATTGTTTGCTTTCTTATTTATTGTTTTTTAATTTGATTTTTTGTTTCGATTTCAATGTAGAATCGCTTAGATTTATCTGGAGAACGACTTATCAAATTTATCTTCCAATTTCGGTATTTCGATAAAAATATGATTTCGCTTCTTTCGGCTTTTCTCAGGCCAGAAATTTTTCGCGGATCGATCGGGCGTGTCCCCGATTGTTGGCGAACAACCACGAAGTGGTTGCGGAAGAAAACCTCTCCCTTTCTCTCCCTGTTTCTACCTTTCATTCTCACTCGATTGCATACATTAATTCGAAGGGCCTCAATTGTCAAATTTTTCTACAAAATGTTACGGGTCAAAAGTAAATATTTCTTTTTAAATATTTATAAAAATTTATAAACAATCTTATTTTATAAACAATCTTGTATAAAACAAATTATATGAAACTCAAAATTAGTAGTAAAAACTTCTTTTAAAAATAGACGTCTCAAGCTTGAATCAATAATGACAACTGTGACATAAAATAATGATGAAAAAAGAGAGCAAAAAGGTAAAAAAAAATATTTCAATAATCAAGAACGCAAACACATTCTAATAGGCATTGAAATTCATTTACATTCCGATTAATTAATATTCGAAAATGGACTATTCGAAATTTGGAGGCTTAGTTGTAGTATACTGGGACACCGAGTATGAAATCACGTACTCAAGCATCATATAGAGAACATACGTCTGGTGGAGAGTTGGCCGAAAATCGATCTTATACAGAGTTACTGTCGAATGGAACGGAAGAATAGGAAAAGAAGAGGATACTCGTCTGCCCGGATAAAAGCGTATACATAGCGTACTTTGACCTACAGTCGGTTGCAGAATTTGATGTCAACACTGATGAAAACATATCCACGAAGAAATTCTGAAACGAAAAGTCTTTGAGCGTTTTTCGATCGGAGCAAATCCTGAAGAGTTATCGACGATTAAGAGTTCAGCCAATCCTTGAGCGCCGCGTGGCGTTGATCGTGCGGTCACGTGATTCGCACGCTCTTGATTGGCTCATATGTTCAAAGTTCGATATCTCGTCACCCGTAAGTCGGATCGAAAAGTGCCGCGGGACTTTTCGTCTCAAAATTTCGTCGGGAATCTATTTTTATTATTTTCGCACCCGAATTCTAGGACACCCCCTATGGTCCTATTATTTTTGCGTCCTACCCCGCAGGATCTCACGTCCGATCGATCAGCTTGCCTGGCACCGATTGGCGCCGGCTCTCCTTAACATTTCCACGATATATTCGTCCAACGACCTATCCAATTTCCTTATCTTTTGCTCTTCCTGGATGACATTTCCCGTGACCTCTAAAATTCAAAAATAACCTCAAAAATCAGTGTATCTCAAAATCTCGAGAAAAACAGTTCTCGAGTAGACAAAATTTACTTTTTTTTTGGAAACAGAATTTTAATGATTTTCGCTCCGTTGCTCGTCACTCGAACCGCCTCGAGGGGTTTCACGTGTGTTTTCAGTTGTGCACTGAGGTCTTTGAAAGTCGAAGGGTCGAGTAGCCGAGATTCGGGGGAGAGCGAAGGGTTGACTGACCGAAAACGGAAGCGGTGCCTTTACAGCCTTCACCCCCCGTGTGAACGAAATCAAGATAGCTTCCGTTTTAGACTCAGGAAAAGTATCACGACTCGAGTTACGTGACGACGAGATTTTTTGTAAATTTTCACATCTCAAGGAGATGAAAAATAAAAAACGAGCAAAATGAGGGTAAACAGGGACTGATAATGACGAGCGCGAACTCAGCGAAAAATAATAATGAAAAAAACTTAAAAAATGTCTTTTCGCTGTCCAGTAGACGAATAGTCGTCGAAAAAAAGCTTTCATTTTTATCCGCAAACCATAGAAACCTCGCTCGCTTTCGGAGTTTAAACAAAAATCCTAGCGATCTCTTAATTGAGTTTGAAAATTCGTAAAAAGGGAAATGAGTTTTTTTTAACCACAAAGAGTTTCGAACTCTCGGCGATAGGCGGGAAAATTCAGAAAAAAGTTGTAAAGTCTCGAATTGATTCTGCCTTTTGGAATTTCGAGGTTGGAAAGTCTGCAAGAGCAATAAATGGAGAGAGGGAGATGAGAGAGGAAAGAGGATCAGAGGCAGTCCATTATTATTGCTTCGTGTGTGTCGAAGCCACACAGTCGGGAAACTATCGGAGAGAAGGATAGCAATAAAAAAAAGAACAAAGCTCAGAGAAAGAGAGAGAGAGAGAGAGAGACGAGAAAATGGAAGAAAAAAAACGAAATGGTTCGAATAGAGGAAGAAGAGAAAAGCGACTCAAAAAGAGTGGATGAGAAAAGCTCCGAAAGGTGGAAAGAGAAACAAGAAAGAAAAAACGAGATAGAGAAAGACGAGCAAATGGAAGAAAAATCCCAGTGGTTCCAAAATGGAAGACATTGAACACTAAAAAAGTAGAGCAAATGAGAAGAAAAACCCTACGAAAGGGACAGACGAGTGAATGGAAGAAAGAGAGCTCGGATGAAGGAAAAAAGGTTTAAATAAAGGAAAGTAACAAAGATAAAAGAATCTCGAAGTGAGCAAAAAGGGAAATCCTTGGGAGAGAAATGCGTAGAGCGAATCTCGTATGGGGCAATAAAATGAAATAAATGATAATAAAAAGGGAAAGAAAATTTCGACGAGGAGAAGGGCAAGAGAGAACAAGGGACGAAGTTAACGGCCGCAACGGGGAAGAAAGGATTGAGCGCGAGCTGGGCGGCGAAGTGCGCAGTCGCGAACGCTCGAGGTACCTAAAGGCGCCGCCGGAGGGCGCTGTGGTCGCGCGCCGCCCGTACGGTGGGGATAAAGCCCCGCAGTGCGGCGCGGTCGATACAACCCCCACTCAGTTTCGCCTGCGGCGCCAACCCTCCCCCACTCCTCATCTTTCTCGCTTCCCGCCGCGCCCTCCGTCCTCCTTCCGGCAAACTTTGCACACATCGAGCTTTCCTACCCGACATTTCTGCAAGCAGGGACCTCAACGTTTCTTCCCGTGCACTTTCGCGAATAATATCAACCCCTCTACCGGAAACTCGCGCTTATAAATACTCCTTCGCTATGTTTTATCACGTACTCGAATGAATCTCGATCCTCTCTCGTCTCTTCTCATTATTATATGCCTCTTTCGGGCTATTTTGCAATCAGAGATAACGAAGTGTGGCCTCCTTCGTACCATTGGCGATGATGAAAAAAAATTGTTTTTGATGATTTTAGGATTTTTTAGTAATTTTGATACGAATCAAAAATTCGAATTACTAAATTTGGTTGGTTTTGCTCATCTTGTTTCTGATATTAATAGTTTTTTAACTCTTATTATATGCTTTTTTGGGGGTAGTTTGCAACCGGAGATAACAAAGTGTGGTGTTCCTATTATGGGGGATGCTCAGGAAAATTTGTTTTGACGATTTTAGGATTTTTAACTTCTTAGATACGAATAAAAAATTTGAGTTATTAAATTAGGTTGGTTTTGCTAATCTTATATTTAGGTTTAATTTGGTTGCCTGCTTTCTCAGTTTCTTTATCAAGTACATAATTTTGGATTTTTAATCTCGTTGCGATTTCATTGATGCTTTCCTGTTCCCAAGTATGAAGCATAAGGAACTCGCCGTGTTTTTACTACCAAAAACATTAACCCGGATCCTTGATAGCAGACCTTAAAAATGTTTGAAATTTTATAGGATTGGAATAATGAATTTTAAATTGCAGAATTACTATCATTTTGTAAATTTTTTTTATTTTTTATCGTTTCGGAGTTTTTATGAATCCTGTACGAAGTGAGAATTAATGATAAATGTATTAAATATACGTTCAAGCGAATATCTGGATGCCGAATGATTTAAAGGATTAGAAAAAAGATGACTTCGGACTGTTAAAGCGGACCAGCTCCGCAAATTCGATTCTGTATTTTTAACGAGCTGAAATTTTTATCCAAACGAGACGCTCGGCCAGATATTTGTCTTCTAAACTGTCGCAGTAAATTTTAAAGGGATTTACAACAACGCTAGATTACTCCGAAGTCGACTCAATTTTGCTGAAACCTTTTTTGAAGTCTCTCGAGTGAGGATTGGAGCTGTCGTAATGGAGCTGTAACAATTTAAGAAAATAACAATGAATTTTAAATAACAAGATAATCTTCGAATAAATTCATTTCGGGGTGACATAAAAAATGAAAATTTAAATTTATGATGAAGTTTAAAGTACGCGAACATTGAAGTTTATTAAGATGTTGGGATTATTTTTAAATAAATTTACGTAAAATTAGAATGAAGAGTTTAAAAATATATTCTTCGGGTCGAAAATTACATCTTTTTTGATAAATTTTTTTCCGAAATTTGAATAAATTTATTTGCATATTAAAATAAAAAATTTAATAATGTACTTCACAACTTCAAACGACGATAAAATTGTAGAATAAAATTCCACACAGTTAAGATCGACAATTTGTCGAGAAAAATGTTCCGCCACGAAGATAGTGAACAAATTTATCATTTTAATTAGCCCGTGATGTAATAGATCCTGGGAGAATCGGTGAAGAGGCCTCTCCAGGCATTTTTCTCCTGTGTAACCTTTCGTGTGATCGATCGAGGTTATAACTCGTCTAGCCCGCTCGGCAAGTACTTTTCTCCAAAAAAAGGGAAAAAAATTCGAAGCGCAAAATAGTTTCATGGCAAAAAAACGAAAAAAAAAAAATATAATTCCGAAGATGCGGAGCTTTTTCTGCTTTCATCGTCCTAATTAAGGTTCTAGGATTTGATAAAATGTTGGAAATAAGAACCGCGAAAATGTAGCTTACGCAACGAGAAAATCTTTAATTAAGAGAAAGCTTGACCCAATTAATGAGACTTTTTTTTGTTAAGCACACACACATGTCTATATAAAACAATATTTGCATAAAATAAAAAAGAGCTAAAAATGGAAAAATCAATAAAATTTTTTTTAAATCTGTTTTATCATGGGTTAAAAATATTTTCGTTTAAATATATTTTATACAAAAGACATGAATAGCCAATACATTAGACATTTAAAAAAATCAATAGTTTTAATACTTTTTTTCATTTTTATTAAAAATATTACATTCACTTGAAACAATTATTTTTGCATGTATTTGAATGTGCATAAAAATTCTATCATGAATTGTATTAATATAAAATATAAAAAATTGAGAAATTTATCAAATTTTAAAGTGTACCCAATATGTCTCAAAATACAATGTGCACGATAATGTGCATTATGGAATAGCATAAAAATGTGGATAAAAAATAATAAAGTGAGAAAAAATTTTAGGGATTTTGAAAAATTTTCCTCCGGTGCGGAGCGAGCGGTTAATCTGGAATATGCAGCTCCGGTGTGTTGCAACTGCCAGCTTGTTCGGACTCTGATGCAGTTATCGATCTTGGCTTTACACTCGCGTGACGCGACGCCAAGTCCTTACGCCCTTGGCCCTGTAATTTTGTAGCTTTTTCCTCCCGCCCCGATCTCGCTCCCACTTGATCTCTCTCCCAGCTTGACACTTTTTAAAGCTTTTGATAATAAATTTTGAACACTCTGATTATGTAAGCTCATACTAATTTAAACAACTACCGCGAATCTTTAAATTCTCAAATTTATTTTTTTAATAAAATTTGTGATTTTTATCAAAATTTGTCTCAATCGAAAATTTCTATCAATCCAGGATTTCTTAAAACGAACTTGGTGGATTTTATGAGAATATTTTTGTTTCGCGAATCTTGCAAAACGTTTTTTTCTAGAAATTTTATAAGATTGCTTAATATTTTCAAAAACTTTAAATTGCAATTCTCAAATTTATACTTGGCACCGAAATTTGTGATTTTGATTAAAACTTGTCCCAATCGCGAAATTGGATTAATTCAAAGAGAATGATCTAATCGAGCGTGAGAAAGAGGAGAAAAAATAAATTGTGAGGAAATTGCTCCCGAGTTCTGGGACTCGCCCGGATACAAAATCGCCCCGATCATTCTCGTCACGAAGCGACTACGCTGAAGTTACCGCTACGTTAAACTTGTTTTCGCTCGTCCTGTTACCGCCCCCGTACTCACAGAATATAAGAAAAACTCATCGTTCTGCGAAGCTCCTTTACATTTCCCTTATTTCGCTCTTCTCGCGTTCTTCTCACATTTTTTCCCTGACTTCGCCTTTTTTTCATCCTCGGAGACCCTTCCGTTCCAACGTGGAGAAATTTTTAATTTTTTTGTGCCTTCTACGAATCGAAAAGAATTTGCGAAAAAAATGTCAGAAGAAAAAAATGAGAAATTTCGGAAAGTTGTTTGTAATTTAAAATAAATTAATTAAAATTATTTAAGAAATTTCTGAGACTAAATATCCAACAAAAAATATAAAAAATTATTCATTAAATACTCAATATACAGAATACAAAAAATATTCACTAAATGCACTAAAAAAATTCACTAAATATTCAGTGTTGACAGTCTGATTTATTTTCAGAATATTACTATTTTGTGTTCCCTATAGACAGGAAGCAGAATTCCTTCACTTTTTATAAATTAATTAACACACATATTACCGACTAAAATTAATAAAATTTGTCTTGTCAACATTGATATTATAAAATTAAATATAATGAGAGGACGGACCCAAGTTTTGAATCGATCGGTAGGGACTGAATATATCCTTAATGGCGCCTGAACTCGCTCTTGTTCCGGCAACGTATACAATCACTCCTCTCGCTCTCTCTCTTCTCTCTTTGTACACGTCCAAGAGCGCTTTATCGCCCACGACAAGCACACACACGCACTTTTGTCGAGGGGACGAAACCACCTTGAATATTCGCAACTTAAAAATCTTCTCTAGAATCTCTACTTCCCTTCTTATTCATCCATTATGCCGGTCCAAGGTTATCGAGAAATTTTTTAAATTCAAGCTACTAGTCCCTTTATCGGAAGAAATTTTTAGAATTTATTTTTCGAATTTTTATTTTGTATTTCAAAATATTTTTTTAAATATTAAAAAATATTTTCAATTTTTCGGTCTTGACAATTATTGATTCTCGTTGCTAATATTTTTATTAACGTGTTATAAATATTAATGTTTAATAATATAATATTATGATAATGAAGTATTTGATTGTTTCTGTACACTTCATTCTCCTCAAAGTCTATTATAGTTCAATTAAAATTCAACTCAATTTAAGATTTTTCATGGGGTAAATTTAGCTGGTAATTGAGCTCAAGGTTATGAAGAAATTGGTAAAGTTCATTACTTTCGTGATATTGAAATTTATTTCCCGTTCCTATAATTAAAAATCATCGTTGGAATTTTAATAACAAGGTTTAATTTAGAATCTGAACATTCGTGATCAATAAAGATAAAGAAAGAATGACAAGGAGAGATTTCTTGTCAAAATTTTAATTTAAAAAAGTACTTTTTGGTGAGTAATGTTTGAAAACTTCTATAATTAGGCAAAAATAATTTTTTTTTGTTTTAATTAAAATTGGCCATGAATTTCTTGTTGTTCTTGAGGTTACGAATATTAATTGAGGGATGGAGAAAATTGATATTCTCTGCGTATGAAAGTTATCGACGATCACTTTGCTAAACATGAAAATGATGAAAGTTTCTTCTCGCCTTTGCCTGGCTGCCAAAACTGCTCTTTCGAGTAGATAACAGATAGTTCCGGTGTCGAAACTTTACGCCCACTCATCATCCTTCAGTTGGAACTAACGTGTCGTTAGGAAAATTTTGAGTTTATCAGGCTACTCGAATTTCTCGCACGATTTGACCCCAATGAAAATTTATAAAACAAAATTCACTATCAATATCACTTGTTAATTAAAACGAAAAATATTGTAAATTTATTTATTTTCAATTGAATCCAATTTTCAACTTATTTGAATAAAAAATATAAAATGAATTTGTTCCAGTGAATTTCGATTTTCGAGCAATCTTTTTTCTATCTTGTGGTTTTGTGTTTATTCAAATTCTAATGCGAAGAGAGAAAAGCTCGGCTTACGAGTTATTGGGTCAGCTGCATTGGACAGCCTTGAGGCTTCGTCCTTCCTCGATGAGATAAATGTCGTCGAACAGGACGTGCCGACTTTCTTGATCCCTACATAAGAAATCGCTGTTGAATCCTCACTGCCGTCAGATTCTCATTGAGTTAGAAATAACATGAAGTTTGGGTCAAAATATAATAATTCAATTCTAAATTCAATGCCAACACAGTGGAATAATTTTCAATTTATTTTCCACTTCGATACAATTCGTCAATACTTAATTTCAACAGAAATGACATTTTATTTTTTAATTTCAATTCATAATTAACAATTAAAAATTAATACCTTCCGGATTTATGCATGAAAATATTGATGAAAAAATACTAATTTCGGTACTGTAATAAATGAATATTATAGTACTGTAATCAATATAGTAATCGTGATGTATTAATTTTGACCACGAAACGATACTGTCTGACATCATCAAAAATTTTAAATTAAAAAAATTCCATTTTCCGTAGCACTTGATGATAAATATGTTTGTGAAAAGAAAAAGGTATTAATTGGAAAACAGTGTTTGTCATGATAAAAAGTGTTTGAAGGAGGATTTTTGAGGCGATTGGCTATTAGACGTTACACCTATATAAGCGCGGGTACGAAAACCGCGGTGACCGTGACTGTATATCTGCGTCGGAGGAAGAGGCACATTACGTTCAATCTAACGTAAGCAGCAGCGTGTGTGACTCGAGTCCGGCAATCCGCCAACTTGTAATGTCGCGTCGTCGTCGTCGTCGTCGTCGTTGTTGTACGTCGTCGACGCTCACGACGATGACGAGTTGTGACGAGGAGGAGTAAAGGATCGCGAGTAGCCACGAAACGTTTTAACCGTGACTCACTAATCACCAGAGCAATAACGCACACTGACTCGAAATGACGCCAGATACCATCTACCTAAACCTATCAACTCATTGTTTAATAAGTCATCAGTCTATGGGTCTATACGTTAAACTATGAAATGCTTGATTGATGCGTTATGGTTAACTAATTAGAAGTACCTATCGATGTATAATTTTGTAAGATCATGTATCAAAGTCTATGATTTGATAGATTGATTTATCAACTATAAGTACTATAAGTCAATTTATCAACCCATAAGTTCGAATAGGTAGCAATACTACATGCCAATAGCGCGATAACCTACACTGGCTCGAAATGACGCCAGATACCATCTACCTAAACCTATCAACTCATTGTTTAATAAGTCATCAGTCTATGGGTTTATAAGTTAAACTATGCAATGCTTGATTGATGGATTATGGTTAACTAATTAGAAGTACCCATCGATGAATAAATTTGTAAGATCATGTATCGAAGTCTATGATTTGATAGATTGATTTATCAACTTATAGTACATAGTATAAGTCAATTTATAAAGCCATAAGTTCGAATAGGTAGCAATACTATATGGCAATATCGCGATAACCTACACTGACTCGAAATGTTTCATAGTTTCGCTTAGGCAGCTACTACTGAGTGCATATGCACTTAAACCTACCACATGCTGGTTCTAGAAGTCAAATTATAAAATCATACGTTGATGGTTCTAGTCTGAGTAGTTAATTTCGTGGTATTTTATATCAATTTATGGTTTTATAAAACAAGTGATCAAACTGTGGTCTTGTTAACATCCCGATCCATAATTCTATATAGGTGTAACTATAATCTTATGGATGCAAAGATTTGTGGATCGTACTTGTCTAATTAGTGAACCTAAAGGTATCAAGTTATAGTTTTATGACTTACTTTCGATTAACCCATAGATTTATAGGCAGTACCAAATTGATTGGACTTCGTAAAGGTATCGACCTATGGTTTTATAACCTGCATTATGTAAACTTATGGATTGGTAGGTCCTATCGACCTAGTTAATGCACCTAAAGTCATCAATCTATAGTTTCACAACTGAACTTACATCCATTCATTTAACAATTTATAACATCTTGGGATGATTGGCTTAGATTAAACGTTGCTACCGTTATTTTGAGTCAGTGTATTTTTCATCATCATCAACTTATGTATTTATAAGTGTCCTCCCTAACTAATTTCGTAGTTCATTCAAGAGTGCCAAAAAGTTGAATTTTAAACCAATCACTCCAAAACTTGGAAACGATCCTCAAACAGGTTTTATTCTAAAATAAAAATTTGACCAAATTTATCTTATAGTAAATTTTTTTCATTTTAGCAAATTATATTTAGCGAGTTTATCATTTATGTCTCATAATGAGAGTTTTCACAAGCAGTGAAGTTCTAGCTCATTTTAAAATCAAACATCAACGGTTCTGATAATTATTCATTTCCCTATAGCGATGTGTATTCAAAAATGTGACATCTTAATCTCCGGGTTGTATAAAAATAGATTGCGCGAATATAGATAAGCGCGAAGATTCAGAGTACACAAATTTTTAGACTCGAGTCTTTAATTTTCAAGTATGAATACATTACAATAAATATTGTAATTTTGGTTATTTATTTATTAGCAATTAAAAGTAATAATTATAATTATTACTTTTTCCAAATTTATGTACCTAATTCTTATGTACCCAAAAAAATAAATAATTAAATTTTTGCATAAAAAATTGAGTATCATGAATAAAAAAAAAATTTTTGCAATAAATTTTTTTTTCCCTCAAAATATGTGTAACTCGATCCAAAATGACGAATGAAACAACATGTAAAATTTCAGCTGATGTTTTCATTCAAATCATAGCATATCCAAATATTATTCATGATATGCAATCGTATGATCCTTGATAGAAAATTTTCGAGTCTATTGTTGGACAAGAGAGATGTTAAATGCAATATCCTACGCCTCCGTGAGAAAAGTGAAAATGAAAAAAGACATGTGCTCGAATAAAAACGTTTGTACGCGTCGAGAGAGAGAGCGAGTGAGACGTAACGAAAACGAATCTGCACGTGTCTCGAGCATGCGTTTATAAAAGTGTCCCCGAGTAGTCAAACATTCCGGTTGTCACCGGAACGTGCAACCGCGTAATTCACGTTCGTTACTCATATACCAAGATTCCCATTCATACTTGAAGAATATACACGGACAATTTTCAATCAAGTTTATGCTCCTTATCCGAACTCAACCGACTCGCTCGAGATTTCATCTCTTTCTTTAATCTCGAGAAAGAAATTTCGTCCGGCTGTCCTCCAACTCGACATTGGAACTGTCACTGTGACAGCCGGAAGTTGTCAAAAAAAAAAAAAATTTGTTTCAATCTTATCGTCCAGAAAAAAGAAATAAATTATTTTAAAAAATTCTTAAAAAAATAATAATTTTTTCAGTACTTTTTATCCAATTTTATATTCATTTTTAGGTACGACTATGCAAAAAAAAAAATTTTTTCTCAGTGTTCAGAAAGAGTGGAACCAAAACGTTCACCATTCGGTTTTTATCGAGAAAATTTCTTAACAAACGCATAAATAGAATACTTTTTAGTACCCTCTATTCAATTTTATCTCCATTCTTACATACGAGTATTTTTATTGTTGCTCTCTTTTTTTCTCTGTCGCATTTTTATCGGTTTGCTCACATGTCGCAGTGTTGTCCATATACTGGCATGATATAGGGAAAATGTATATAAACACAAATGAAGTGTCGCGGAGGATGAAAAAAGGGCTTGTCCGGGGATGGAATGGAGGAGACGATCGGGGTCACTGGTTTTCAGTGTACGTCAGATATAAACTATCGTCGTCGCCCTCTTTTCCTCCCTCCTCTCGAACCCCCTCAACCTCACCCCCCCCTCCCCTCTTCCGGAAACACGTCATTGCTTTTTTTTCCTCCCTCTCTTATTTTTTCTCTCCCCTTTCGTATTTTTTCCCCCTTTTCTTTTCACGATAGAACGTGGGCTCGTTTTCTTCAAGGATCGATCGCGTGTCGTCGCGACGCCCTTACTTCAGTCGCCAAAGCGTCTCGTCAACCCCTCCCCGGTGCTTTTTCTCCTTTCTCGATTCTTTTCTCTCTTTCTTTTCCTTTCTTCGTCCCCCTCTCGTCGCTCTTTCTCTCTATTTATTTCTGGTTATTCTTTTTTCTCCAGACTCCAGTCTCGGTCGTAACTCTTTTTTTCGTCCCGACTAATTTTCTCCCATCCATCCCCTCTCTTTACAGCCATTTATTTGTTTCTTTTTTTTCTTCGTTTTTTTTTTGTTCGTACGTATTCTTTTTTTATCACGTCTTCGCTCCTTCCGCTCCTCACGATCCTCCATTATGACGGACGATCGACCAACCGCGACCTGGACCAAGCTACCGAGCGTTGAGAAACGTAGAAACGTTGAGATCAGACACGGACTGAAATTCGAATGGGATCAGTCACGAACGGAAATTAGGGGAAATGGTCGGAGGAGTGAAAATCGACTTTTTGGATTTTCATCGGTTCGATCGAATTTACTCGGGCCATTAGAAATAATGTGAACAAAAACGATAAAAAAAGTACGGAATTGATATTTGAGGATTTGAGAATTGGAAAAAATTGTTAATTTGTACCGTAAAATTAATTTAAACGACAATTTTTACCTCGAGCGGTTGCGTAAAATATTTTTTAATTATAGAAAGATAAAAAAACAAATTGCTCAATTTTATAAAAAACTTCTCGTGATACATAAATACAAATTTCCAATAATGAATTTGTTCTTCGTAAAATTTTCACTCAACGTTTTGAATGTCTGACAATCATTTTTTAAATATAAAAAAAAAACTTTTTTTAATTTTGGACGTAAAAATTTAGCGAAAATCGAAACGGAAAGTCTGAAGGTGAAAATCGATAATACAATTTGAAAATTCGTTAGACCGAGCCGGCTCGTCTGCGCCGCGTGCTGAAATCCGATTTTTCAATTTACGTCCAATTTCGAAGGTCGTTATTATCCTTTTTTTCTTTCCGCCCGAGTCACTCGCTGTACGGAATTCGCGTACGTGCCAGGAGAACGAAAAAAATGACGTGTGTGCGAGATTCCTTCGAGCACTGTGCGAGCCCGCGGTGAACTGAGAGAGGAATGAGGCGAGAGGGACGAATCGTTGCGGTAAAATGCGATCGACCGGACGTGAAATAGGCGTCTGCAACGCTCCGATATACCAAAACGAATTACTCCCCTCTGCCCTCGAATCTCCCGAACGAAACTCCCGATGTTATCGAGATTAAAAGTGATCTTTCTTTTCATTCTTGCTGAAATTATTTGATTTTCTCTTATACACGAAATGTTTCAATTATTTTTTTAAGTCATTTTTTTAAATAAACAATTAATGTCATCTTAAATAAAAGTCCTCGAATTAAAAAAAGAGAGATCAATTTATGAGAAGCGAATTGAGAGACTGAGAAAAATTGAGATTAAAAGTGTGATCTTTCTTATCATTCTTGCTAAAATTATTTGATTTTCTCTTATACACGAAACGTTACGAGATAAAATATTTCAATTATTTTTTTAAATAAACAATTAATGTCATCATAAAAAACTGACTGCGTTTCAAAAGCTCTATGTTCGAATTAAAAAAGAGAGATCGATTTATGAGAAGCGAATTGAGAGATTGAAAAAAATTGCGAGTGGAAAAAGTGGGGTTTGGTCAGACAACTGAATAGAGATCTCCAGGTTCTATTGAGATTAGTGTTCGGTCTTCAGCGTCAAAGAAAAAATGTTTAATGCATTGCTAAGCGTAAATTAATTCTTACATTATGGTATTTTATGACTTGGAAAAGCGAGAAAGAAAATTTTGGAGATTAGCGAGAAATATTTAATTTTACTGTGACAAATTGCAATTCTCAAGTGAAGCAGTAATTGGCGTCACGAACACGGAGCTTACTCATTTTTCATACATTTTTATTTTTTTTCATACTTTCGTCCTTTCATCGAAACTTTTTTTTTTATTTTTTCGACACGAAAATTTTCGATACTTGTACTTTACCAAAAATCAACACTTCAAGATTTCATGAGACACGATCTTCTGTCCTGAGCTTTCACTGTCAATTCTCATATTTTGTATATAAATTCTTTTTAATATCAATCCTCATATTTTCTAGATAAATAAAATAAAAAAGTTGGGAAAAAGAAGAAAGCTTTTGAGACGAAAATTTAGTGACAGAAAAAAAATTACGTAAGTAGAAAAAGTATTTTCTGAACGGACCAGAATTCGTATTTTGCAATTATAATTTTTAATTATAATGTAATAATCTCGAGATAAATAAAAAGAATTTGGGCAAAGAAAGAAAGCTTTTGAGACAATAATTCAGCGACTGAAAGAAATTATATAAGTGGAAAAGGCATTTCTATGAACGGGCAAGTCCGAGGAGAAAGATTTTCCGGAAAATTCCATTTTCCGCGGATAGTAACCGTGGCAGATGGAGTTTTCCGAGATCTTATAGGTGACGGGGACACGTTTTGGTTCGCGTACTTCGTGCGGGGCTCAATCGGCCACGACCTCGTTCGAGATCATCAAATTGGATCCTCAAAGCTCTGCTCTCGGAAACGTTTTCTCCTCACGAGATTTCCGTAATCGCGACGAGAGAGAAAAAAATCGAGGCGAACTTTTTCCATTTCTCTCTCGCTCTTTTTTCCACAAAATGAAGAATTAATGAGCATGTAAACGTCAATTAACGTTAAATTTTGGTAAAAAAAAAAAATTTTCAGACATTTCTACTTTTGAACATTTTTTCATGTTTACTAAAATTTGAATAAATTATTTAATTATTAACAAAATGCATTTTAGTAAAAAAATAATCGTACCGTAATCTTTTAAATCGTTTATTTAAATTCTAATGTTCTCTATCCAAACATTGAAAGGAAAAAAGAATTCGAATCGAATGTGAGCTTTTTTTAAAGCTCGCGCTCTGATCTCCGGTGCGCGCTCTTTTTATTTCCCTTTCCGTTCATTTTTTGCAAGCGTTGTCGAGGAATATCTCGCTCTGAGCTGAAAGTGTATTGACTTTAGTTCGCATCGAGCCAGACTGCCGGTCGCCGATTTTCCGGTTCGATCCGGTCGACTCGAACCTCTCGACTTTATGAATGAGCTCTCGAACCGGACCAAACCGGTCTCAAAGAGCGTAATAATAATAACAATATCAAACGTGTGAATCATAAACACGAAACACGAGGAGCTCCCCCGCTCGTCTCCTCATTCTCGAATCTTGATTTCCTTCGTGTGCGGTCATACTTTTTCCTTCTCTCTCTCTTTTTATCTCTATGCACGTAGTAAAATTTGCGATTATGCAGTTGCACTGTAGTTTCAAACTGATTCGAATTTTTTCCCATTTTTTTCATTCCCTTTTTTTCTTCGATGACATTTCAATAAATAAAAACAAAAATTTTTACTAATTATTTTTGTATAATTGATCGATGGTTTATTAACAAATTTACTTCGTTTTAAAAATCACAAAAAAGGTTATGAAAAACAAAAAAATGTATGGATAAAAATTCGTCATGGATGGAAAATTTTAGGAAGAAAAAAAAGCAACAAAAAGACCAAAAAATGGGTAAAAATTTTAGTACAAATGTACCAAGTCTCTTCAATGGAAAGATTTCCAGACAAATGTATTTTCAATGTATGCTAAGGTAAATATTGAAACAAAAGCGAGGAGTTTTATTTCGGAGTGATATATCTGTCTTTTATTATCGCCAAATGGATATGACTGCTGACTTTATCATCGAAGACTTATCTGTCTCGGCGTTGTTGTAAAATGATAAAAATTTGTTCATGTTTTCAGTACTCGTGTATTGTAAATTGAATCTATAAAAATGAGTTCATTGGCTGAAGAAGACGATGCTTTCAACGCAATTTCATTTATTGTGGTATCAAAAGCAATGAGATTTTATTCCTATATTGATTGTCGATTGGATGTCGAGAATATTGATGAAATTAATATCTTTTAATTAATTAATCTTTTTCACTTGGGAATAAATATGATGATTTGCTAATCACATCTACTTTTTATAATAAAATATGTATTTTCATACATATATTTTCATAATAGGTATTTTTATAATAATATGTAAAAGTGACTGGAAGAAAAAATATTTCTAATTAAAATTCAAGAGTATTGATCTGTGAATTTTATTCATTTCAAGATGGACAGATCTGTAATGCAGAAAAGCAAATTTTGTTTGCTCAAGGCGTTATTATATACAGTCAGGAGGTCTGAAAATAATCGATTTTCAATAATTTGTCGTGACACGACTTTTTCATTTATTAATGGAAAAATTTGCACACGTGCCATAGTCATTTTTTATTGCATTCTAATTTTTCTTATGTGAAAAAAAATTAGGAAAAAAAATGTTTCCTTATATTTCAAGGTATGAGCTATCGTGCGAAAGATAAGCGCGATATTCTGTTTGTTTAAAAAATAAGTAAGCGTCAGATCTCAATGGTGAATTCAATTGAATAAAAAATAATTTATTCGGTTCAGTGTGAAGAAATAATAAAAAAAATGTCCAAAAATTAATTTATGAATCGCGATAAAAATCTGTACTCGCGATTAGTTTTTTTTTTTAATTACGAAATATTTAGTACTGAGAAATATCCGATACTCTTTATTTTACAATTTTTTGATAAAGATCGCTGTCACCTTGGCCAATACGCTCGAGCGCATGTTATTGCTGATAAACTTCAATTCGCAAGCAATTTCGAGTACCAGGTCGTTTGTAATTCCAGAGTGCGGAGAAAGAGAGAGACCTTGACTCGAAATTAATCGTATATTCCGCTTCCGAAAGACTTTATCTCTCGTTCTTCTTTTCTTTGTTTCCTGTGAGAATCCTAAATTGAAAAAAAAACCAAATCAGAAACAACGAAACTAATGATCGAAGAAATACTTAATATAAACAAAATCGGATAATTAAAATAAATTGTTGTTCCAAAATTCAAAATAAAATTGAATTTTATACTTGAAAAATCTTATAATTTCAAAAAATTAATAAATTAATAATAAATTTAGATCCAAGTGATTTTTGAAGATTGCACTTTATTGTAGAGAATTTAATCTCAAGTAATTAAAAAAAAATATATTTACTTCGTGTTTTGAGAAAAATAAAAAAATGATCCGAAGGTGAAATTCACCGAGAGTGTAAAACGCGATTAAACTAATGGGGCATATTATCTCTAATTGTTCAATTCATATACAACTGGATTTGCGATATGTTCCGAGAGAGAGAGAAAGAGGAAGAGAAGTGAAAAAAGAGAGAGATGAAGCAGACGAGACACGATGATTTGCGTGCTTCAGACTGATACGTACGCCTACCGTTCCGTTTCGTTCATCCATATTGCAACGCATGCAACCCATCACTTTGTAACCTTTACGCGAACCTTTACAAGTTTGCACCACACGTTTTTCTCTCCCTCGATTTCTCTCGTGCTTTCTTATTTCTATATCTGAATCGTTTCTTTCAGCTATCTCCGCTCGTCTCCCTATTATTTTCATTGTCTCAAAACTTATTCAAACCAAGTTTTTATCACATGAATTTATCAATAGCGCGAATCTTAAGTACTAATTACTTCACTACGTTTCTGACTGTATAGTTAATTCTGCTTTAGTATTTACGATTACAAAAAAATTAATTAAATTCAATTTATTTATGTATTATAGTACGCAGTGATTTTTATACTATTTTTTAAATTGTTTTTTTAATTATTTGTATGACATGATGCAGATGTCAATTGAGATTTTATGATTTTAAATCATGATTTGAGGGTGAAAGTGAAATCGAATATGCAGACAATAGTACACGATTTTTGGGGTAAAATTTTCTACTAGATTCCGCTAATGGAATTGAACTATAATTGTAAACTTTCTAAAAGGATAAATTTATTGGTAGTTTTTAAAATTGTTAATAATATACAATCAATCAATTAAAAGATAATAGTTGAGCATCCTTAAGGGTATTTATTTTTTAGTTAGGGTTAGTATAGTTGAGATTAATAAAGAAACAAAGCGAAAATATGGATAAGAAAAAAAAGAATTTTCTTTTTCTTCAATTTTTCCCATTCGTTTAAATAAATAACATCATATTTCAACAAAATTTCAATAAAATCATATTTGTCCATCCGACAAGAATAAATACGAACAAAAAGAATTTCTTGTAACGTCCGTGCTGACCTCTGTGAGCATTTCAAAATTGCAATACCTAAAAATGTCTAAAAATTCAAATTTTTTTAAGCAAATCAGTAAATAAATAACAAATATAAAAAGTCTGTTATCAATTGTAAAAATAACAATGCGTATTTTTCGTTTAAATAAAAATTCGAGTACGCTCGTGAATGGTGGTCGAGGAGTCGGAGCGGTACGTGTGATTGGCGCAAGGCCAGTGTATTGCGTAACTCTCGAGCATCGACAAATTGGCCGAGTTGCGAGAGAGATAAAAGATCGTACTTACTCTCGACTATTATGTGTACCGTGAATTTTTCTCGTGGAGAGACACGGGTATGATCCCCAACGAAGACCAGTATACCCGGCGCGTAAAAAAATTTATTTCCATGTCCATGAATCAGCTGTGACGCTGCTAAGATGCCAGCTCGAATGCCATCACGATCAAAATCTTAGGCTGGAAAATTTGGACGCTTTCCAAACACTCTCTCGAGTACCCTATAAATTTCGGACGATAATAATCGAGGACAATATTAACTTTTTTCTAGGCCCCTTCCGCATCGAATATTTTAAACAAATTATTAAAAATAGTCAATAAATAAATTAAATTAAATCATGAAAATTTATTCATACGATTTGAATTAAAAAATTAATGTCTCCAACCTTAATTAAAATTTAAACATTTCTTCTAACGTTGATGCAATAGTTAATAGTTAATAATTTTTTAACAGCGTTAATTTAATAAGTTTAAATATTGAAAATAAAAATTATAAATTGTGCTATTTTAACCAAAATCAATACCGACCTGTGACGCTCGATTATTTTTAATTGCTCAAAGTCTGACATTTTTCTTTTATGATATGCAATTTGTTTTTATTTATCGTAAAAAAAAGTACTTCTACCACAAAATAGCAAATGCGCGTAAAAATGGTGCAGAGGCGCCAGTGCATTATAGATTATGAAATAGAAGGATGGAAGCAGGGCTTTGAAACCGAATATATCTCGTAGTATCGCTTTAACGTTTCTCGCTCTTTCTATAGTTCTATACAGTGCTTTTTGAACCATACTTTATTATGCGAATATCAATAAAATACGGTCGAGTTGCTTTTCCTCACTGGATATATGAAAGCTCGAACGTTCGCAATTTGAATAAAAGCTTCTTCGTAACGGAGCTCTCGCCTATCAAAAAAAAGTGTACAAAAGTTTAAAATGAAAAATTGTCGAAAGTGCTGAAACCACAGAGCAGAATAGGGCAAAAAATTACAGAGGATTTTATTTTTTTGACACATTTGTAGATTTGTGTCTCTGACCAATTTTTTATCGAGCGACGTTACAAGTATTACTTCGATAAAATCGATCTCTCGATCGAGCTCAAATTTTGTTTACTTTTAATTTGTATAACCATACAACTCTCTACAAATTTTCAAAACGATTGTCTCATCCATTTACGAGAAAATCACGATTAATTATCACACTCGTAACAAATATTTCCTGTACCGAAATAACGAAATACATATACTTACTTTAATAACGTTTTATTCATTGGTGCAAATCCAATGAAAAACTATAGTATGTGATAAAAAAGAAATAGAAATTGGGATAAAAAAAAATTCAGAATTTTCACTGATAGGATCTTTATTGACAGCCACACGTAAAGTTTGACATTTCCGATGAAATTGTACCCAAATATAGGAAAAATACGAGGTTAGAGCTTTTTTTTATTTACCCATTAGGCTAAATAAAAGGTTCGGAATTTCTTTTATTTTTTGGATTTCGTTCAATTCTTTTGGGTCATTTTCACCCACATTCGTTTGAATTAGATTTTTCCGAGCGTGCGTTAAACGAGAACATCGAAGAGGTTGTGCTATGGACCATTTACCTTTTTTTCTTCACGAATTCTTCCTTTTTTTTCGTATCCACGCTCTCAACCCTCGTCGTTTTTATTTCAAGTTTTCTTTTTCGCGTCGCCCCAAACTCGGCCAACCGTTGCCTCATTTTACTTCTTTCTCTCTTTCCCCCCTTTTTTTCACGAATATCTTTTGCAACAGTTCTTTTTTTTAGACATTGCTTTTACCTCGAGCTTTCATGCAGTCGTTCTTCTAAAGAAAATGTGCTAAACACAATCAACCACAAATAAAAGAAAAAAATGGGAAAAAGGTCGATGACTGTGGAAACAAAACAGACTTTTGTTACTATTAATAAGGATTGAAACTCGTTATATTAGAGAAATGAAATAAAGCTTGCATTTATCAAGCTTGTAAAACTCTCAAAACGCTTCATTTGTTTAACAAATAAATGTATGAAACAATGAATTTCTCTCTATGATTTTATAATTGATATACTAAAGCAATTATTTCAAACACCAGTATGAATTTTTCAACATTTTTCACGTGTATTGACCGAGTGAAAAAAGGCAAGGCTCGAAAGTTCTGTATTTACGAAGGGAAGGTGCCAAGAAAACGTTTGCACAGAAGGCGTTAATCTGATGTTTTATAAATTTTCGCAAGCTGGCCGATTAAATAAAATATGAAATTCTAATCTGACTTTCGAGTATCAAAGTTTCAAGTAATTTCGACAGAATAAATTCAAACAATGTGCAGATTAATACTTCTGAAATCCGAGTAAGAAAATATCGGCTCCATCGGTAAAAATCTTGTCTGGAGAATAAATTTTTGAAACGGTTTCCAAACGGGCCAATTTCTCATCGGGAATCCGCTCTAGCCCGAAATCTGTGAAAAAAATGCTTGATCCAGATCCGGAGGCAGTTTGCGCCGCGCACTCATCGCGTTTCGTCACATAACTTCAATATTTTTTCATACCCTGAGAGAGCTCGGATGGTGGAAGAGAAAATGTGAAAAGATTGGAGGACCCAGCGAGAGAGTAAAAACATCCATAACCTGAAAAAGAGAAATTCGTAGCTGTGAGAGTGAAAGAGAAAAAAAATCCATGCGCGAGAGGTAAAAAAAACGATATCAGAGAGATCGAGACAGAGAGAGAGAGAGAGAGTCAAAAAAATTCGCGTCTGTCGAAGGATTTTGCGAATCGACAGACAGGGTTGGCCGTATCCCGTAATATAGCCCAGTAACACAGATAGCTGTTAGCCCGGTAGATCAGGGGGTCTCAAACCTCGCTTTTCTCTCTCGCATCTCGACCCTTTACCCTTCAGTCCGTTTGCGAGTGGAAATGCCGTTGCGCAGACTCGTTTACCTCCCGATAGCCGGGGAGATGAGTATATAGAAAATAGGATGAGAGAGAGAGAGAGATCCGTGTGTATACGAACGTCCGCGTCCCGATGTTATACGTTACGATTTACCGAATGTACGCTCGTAGTTCGTAGAGGTGACGCGTACAGCGCGTCTGGACTTGCGCGGAGAGCGACCGGTGCGCGCGCAGATCCCGTTGCGACTGGCGGTTGGGTGGGGGCTCGGGAGCGGCTCGCCGCGCGCGCGGCGGGAATAATCGGCGCACGGGAGGAGAGGGACGCGGGTCGCGCGCAAGCTCGCTCGAATCCACGGGGAAGAAGCTTCCAAGGGATGAATTTGCCGTACGTGGAGGGGAGAGGTGGCAAAACTGGCACACGCACACTCGAAATGATTTCCCGTCTCACTTCAACACTGACTGAGATATATATACGAATATAGAATAATAACAATAATAATAATAGTAATATCATAATAAATGAGAGAGAGAGCGAGAGAGATGAAAAGAGCAGCGACGAGCATGTTCCTCTCTCGTTCGCGTCCTTTCGGGAAGAGCGCGCGCGAGCCAGCGCGCATGCAGCGGGGCCGGGAGGGGGGCGAATGGGTTAACCGAGGGGAGCGGTGGTAGGGGAAGTACGGGTCGATGATGCCGGCGCGGTCCTCGCCGACACGAAACGCCAGTCAGTCTCTCTGGTCTACCCGAAGCCGCGCGTCGCTAAAACTTCTTTCACATCGAACACCGCACACGCCGCAGCCATGGGTGACAAGGTTTGTGCGACAATATCCAACATCGACAGCCAAAATGCAAAAAAAGAAAGAAAAGAAAAACGAAAAAAAAACACTAACGAGAATCGGTATAAAGCGAAAAGCAGGAACAAAAATAAGGAAGTACGAAGCGACGGGGAAAATAAATTCTCAGGAAATTGTCGAAACACGAAAAACATATCTTGACAGACTGACGGACGTACGGACACTTTGAGAGCTATCGATACACACGGATTCGCCAGCTTTGCATTCTCGGTGTGACTCTGTGTATGTGTGAGATAGAGAGAGAGAGAGAGAAAAAAAGCGTACGAGTGACGTTTCATTTTTATTTTTCACCCGTTATTTTTGTATTCGAAATTTCGTCCATTCTTTTTTTTTCGTATTTTTCTTTCCATCGCACGCGCGTTTCCAATGCTGTCCGCTGTGCCGAGTGTAAAACGCGGTTTTCGTTTCCGAGTGTTGAGGGCGAGATCGAGAGAGAGATAGAGATAGAAAAATTGAGAGCGTGCCGGCGGGAGAGGGACGAACGTAACGTGTCAAGTGTTTATTGCAGTTATAAAGTGTCTCGTGAATCCGATTTGCAAAAAGAGAATGATATTAAATGAGCTCGATGGAAAATTGTGTTCCCGGTGATTTTCAAGTCCCTCGGTGAAAAAAAAACGTATACGAAAATGTAAATGAAAATCTGAGCCTTTGAGTGGACGAATCTCTCTCTCGTCTCGTGATCGAGAAACGGATCGAAGCTCCATGGAAATGTAAGGAGGAAAACTCTTACCCGTCGCGAAGAGGGGGTCGCAGGGTTTCTCTCCCGGGAGGGGGAAGCTTGACAGCTAAAACGGAAGTAGCGTGACATGCGTCGTTGTATTATGCAGCAAGACCGCGCATACGAGGATTTTTTATGTTCTTCCTTGATTTTCGAAAAAAAAAGATTCAATTCTCGAAATTGAAAAATTATTTGCTTTCTTTTTCCATTGGCATTTTACATACTTTTTGTTTTTATTCAATTTTTTATCGAGAATCTTTTTCATATCTTTTCGGAAGCGGCGCGAGTGCATCAAACATGGCTCCGATTGCAAAAATTTATTGAGCACGGAAAACATCAAAACTTGATGCATTTTTTTCTATTTTGACATTTATTTTGAATTTAAAGTTTTTAGAGTAGAAACGATTTTAATCATTCAGGAAAATATTTCTCATTATTTTTACTCAGTTTTTTCACGATTGTTTTATTTGTCATATCGTTTTGAGTTTGTGAATTGAGAGATTGTATGGCTAGGAACGATTGAAATGCGAGAATGAATTCACAAATATTTCAAAAATTATGAATTTTATCCTTCCACAGTTTTTATTATAAGTATGAAAACTGAATAACCGAACGCAAAGACTAATTGCATAAGTATCCAATAAATTGTAAATTTACACACAAACTGAATTCATCATTTTTGAAAAATAATTCATAAAAAAGTTCTCTTAAAAAAAAAATTGAGACAAAATTTCAAATGCATAAATAATTCAATTATCCAGGACACTATTCAAAGTTCGAATTTATTGTCATTGATAAAAGATAAAATAATGATAGCAAATAAATTCTATGAGAAAATATCACTCATCTTTACAAAATACAATTACAAAATAATGAAAAAAAATATTGAGCTCATTTGAAAACTGAATTCATAAATAAATTAACGAATGTCTGAAAATTTTCCCATTTTAAAAAAACCGGAATGTACTCAGAACACCAAATATTAAAAACAAAAATGAAATAACAATAGAAACAAATTCATCATTTGACGACCACAGACTAGATGAATCTATGAATTAAAAAAAAACGCGTGAAAATATGAGGATCCATTTGTAAGGGAGTGAAAAACAAGTAAAGAGGGCGGTGTGGAGGAAGATGAGTTTCGATCGAGGGAGGGAAGGCGCGAGTAGAAGCGAAAAAGGGAGAGAGAGAGAGAGAGCAAGAAGGAAGGGTCGAATTGTCGAGTCGCCTAGAAAATCTCCTCTCTCTCTTTCCGTTCGTCCTCGTTCGCCTCCCTCGACGTAATCCTCCCTGTTCCTCGCTCCTGAACCCCCGCGGTGGTGCTTTGCAGTGATCGTCTCCAACAGTGCCGATTCTTCCGGGGTACGACCTCGAGGAGGGAAGAAAGCTCGAAACCGAGAGAAATAAGAGCCGAGGAGACGAAAAAAAAGAATTGAAAAAACAAAGCGGAACGGCGAGAGAAAAAAGAATCAACGAAAGAGCCGCACGTCGTTCGACTTTAAAATCCTGTGAAGAGTTCATCGACGAGTTCCTCCCGAGAGACGATTCTCCGAACCGAAAAAAAAATAACACGATAACCTGATCCGAGACTTTAACAAAAAGAATACGCCATGGTAACTTTCTAACATTTACCAGCAAGGTTTCACCCCCTGGCGCACGCAACCCTCTTTTTCTTTTTCAGAGATAGAACTGTTTAGGATTTTTTATTTTTTTAGGTTCAGAGATTTTGTTTTTTATTATTATTTTCGATGCTTCATCCGATTGCATTTTAGACTAAATTTTTAGATTTATTTTTCAATATATGAAATTGTTTTTTTTCCTTACACTTTTGAAATTATTTATCTGGGACGCTCTCGTTGCGATTTTGAATTTTCTAATTTTTTCAAGAGCTGAAGGCTGTCTAGTGACGTTAGGATTTTTTTGTTAGTGCTTTGAAACATAGTCGCTGATTAATGTGCAATTGAGTGCTTAAGAGAATAGTTTAGTTTAAATTTAAGGATTTAATATCTTCAGAAGTTATGAAATTTAAAATGTGTACAGTATTGACAATTATGGGAACTGAGATGTCATTTTTTTTTAAATGGATATCATTTTTTTATTGTGGTATTCTCTTGAAGAATTTACATTGAAAAATGAAGACTTTATTTTAATGACACATTTTATTAATATTGTCGATGCCAATTTTTATTTCAACTGGAAATTTTCATTAGTTCGTGGAAAGTGAAAAATGGGCTCTCCGAGGTGAATTCCAAAATGGGAGCTTGCAACTCCCGGGGGACTTACAGCTCGAAAATCGATCAATCTCGACCAGCGAGGAGCGAGGAATAAACCCAATAAAATTCGTTCATTGCAAATTTAACGAAATTTGTATCGGATAAAAGTGATTTTAAAGTGGTGTTGAAAATCGACGAATTAAATTGTTTAAAGTTCATTTTAAGCTTAAAAAACATTAAATTTTTTTTCATCATTTAAAATCATTGAGAAAGTTCAAATTTGAAATATTTCTACACTTTTTCATTCCTGCCTATTGGAAATTTATTTTTAAAAGTGAGATCTGTGAAAAATCGTTATTGAAACTTTTCATCCGGTGAATTTTCGTTTCGTTCGATTCGGATCATGCGCCGTGAGCGAGAGAACGGCCGACGATCTTTTATTGAGTGATAAAGTGACGTACATAATATTTGATTAGATAGCTAAAATTCGAGACAGCTTCCTGCATCGATAAATAGTACTAAATTACTTAAATTAACGATAAAAGATGTGACGATGCATTTAATCAAGTCTACATCACTCATTTGGTCACTGAATTTTTATTTTTTATTATATATTACATAAAAAACAATTTACTGATAAAAACTATGATTACCAAATCAATCTTATTTTGAGGAATTTTATTATCAGGTCGTAGTTAATATTGGATTTGTTTTCGTATTATTTTTTCTTAAACGGAAGTTTGCTAACCACAAATCTTGATAAGGAAAAAAAATCTTTATCGCGTTCTCTTTTTCGCTATGTTACATCGTTCATGATTTTCAACGAATTTTCGTGGAATTTATTTGACGTAATGATAATTTTAGTTTTTATGCGATTTTCGTCCCGTTAAAAGTGTTTTTTCCGTGATTTTCATCTGATACGAATCTGGTATTCTTTTTTTTTTTATTTCTGGTTTCCCAAAAAGGATTGAGCGCGCACTGACTTCTGCGCGCGCGCCCGGCTTGTCCCTCGTAATCGTTTCCTGTACCAGCTCGTCCCGGTCTCGAGATTGACCTCTTCAACGTTAAAAAATATATATTCGGAGAGCCTTGCACATTTGACCGATCGTTCCACATTTTTCGACTAGGACTGACCTTGAATCCATTTTTTATTAACAAATTTCTGAGGGGAATGATTTTTAATTATTATTTATACATTGATAGCTGGAGGATCAATTGACAGCTCTGACATGTTATTTCAGTAATTAGTAAAATTAATGTTGTTTAAATAATGTAAAACCAACTTCAGTTTAAAGTTCTTCAAATTTTAAATGACCACCAAACAATATTTAGTGTTTAATTTTTCTCAAAACCTCAAATAAATCATTTTCAAATCTGATCGAATAATTTCTGATACATTTGACAACAATATTATAGAATTCAATCGACTTCGATTTGTTTGAAAAATATTTTTAATTATGATAAATTTTCATGATGATTAACCTTGAATTTCATAAAATTTTGTGGCTTTTATTTTTCAAAATAGTCAACGTATAATTTTAAAAATTGAATAATCAAGTTTTTTATAGATTAAAAAATATTATAAAAGAATTTTATTCATTACTGTCTTGGAATAGTATCCAATTCATTCTCCAACTAATGCAAATGTTTCATTAGATGACAATATCATATTTCATAAAATGTAGTGTATGGGAGCTTTCAAATAATTCCATGAATCATTTTCGAGATCAATAAAAAAATTCTACATAGATTCATTAATAATAGGACAGAACTTCAGCCATTTTTAGATTTCCACAAGTGTTCCCAATTCATCTTGAACTTTGAATCATTCATGTTCATTTTACAATTTTTTTAAACAATTGAAAATTTTCAAGGTTCTTTTATCACAGAAATTTTTGATTATTTTACAAGTATTGAAAATTGATATTTTTTTCTTCATAATTTTGTATTATGAAAAATTAATTTTTTTAGTAATTACATTTTTTTTTCTAATTTCATTTCGCATAGAACGGTGTCTATCTCGCTCGTTTTTCGCACAGATGATATTGAAATACGTAACACTTAGCTGGACGCGAATCTAATACAGAGGAAGGCGTATACACACGCCTAGACGTGTACGCTGTTACGTGCTGTGACGTTTTGTTACCAAGGACGTTTACCGTCAATTGGTAAGGTCGTTCTTTTTAAGAGGCCCTTACCGCCTCGTTTTCCATTCATTGAAATTTTACCGATCATCCTCATCTCTCTCTCTCTCTCTCTCACTCAATCTTTTCTCTTTCTCTGTCTTTCGGACGACGCTTCCGCTTGACGCGAGCCTCGTAAAAGTTAACGAAACTGGACATAAAAAAAAATTGTCATGTTCCACCTCGCACCTACTATCAGAGAAAATTCTTTCCAATTTTTTCCTTCCTGTGAGAATGCACATTCATTTTTTTATTACATTCTTTTTTCCATGAATTACTTCACAGTTGAACCAATTTTTTTATCAGGGAATTAAAATTGAACGTAACAAATTTTTAGATTCAAATTGAGTGAGACAAAATGTATAAAAAAATTAAAAATAATTTGTTTTGTAATAAATTAAAAATCGTAATGATTATTTAATCAGTGAGCATTTGTGTCCAATTCGATATTTGCTGCATGAAAAAGTTTAACAAATCGAAATATTTTACTTATTCGGAGTTTGTGACAAAAAGTGATGAAATATTTTTTATTATAAATTAGTGCAAGTGTAAAAAAATTCTTTGTTCTTCGTATCTTTAATAATTCTCATAAGAATAAAGAAAAAATTTATATTAATTTTTACGTGATTGTGAAAATAATCGATGGGAAGAATTACAGTGACGGATAATAAATAACAAATATTGTGTATTGAAATCGTGCGGATTTACAGTTTCGTAATAATTACGGTTCGTTTTTTTTTCTCTTGCTCGCTCCCGCTTTTTTTCCCCCCTCGTATATTCTCAGTCTTCCATGTTTCGTGTTACGTAAGCGTCGTTGCAAGGGCTCATACGTCGAAGTAGAAAATCGAGCCAGCTCCGAAGCGTTGCGAATGACTCACGAAACAAAAATGCAAAAATCTTTTCAAAGATAATAACAAAAAAAATTAATCCACCTTTATTTATTACACCTATATATTCCTCCTAAATTCTCTTATCAATCAATTAAAATTTCTTTTCATTTATTAAATCTACTAAAAAAAAACCTAAAAAAAATTAACCAAAATAAAATTGAAAAGTGCCTAAAAAATTTTCAATTAAAACTCTGTCGAAAGCTCAAACCGCTTTTTGATTAAAAAAAGCCAGATTGAATTACAAATACATGGAGGAAAAATTGGGAAATGTCCCGAATAAGGGAAAAATGGAGGGTGGGAGCATGACAATTGTAGGGGATCCAGAATGCGTAGTCGGTGTCGTCGAAAGGGGGAAAAAAATGAATAAAATTGATATATGTAACGCGGAGCGTATATAAGGGTTGACGGTAAAGAGAAGGGCGACGTTTATGGTTATTTTCACTTGAGAGTACGTAGGTGTTTGCTCGAGTGCCCGAGCTCCGAGGAGAAAGAAAAAAAGTGAGTGAGCGAGCGAGCGAGAAGGAACGAGGCAGCTGGCGGGGTTAGTAACAGGGAAAGACGGTTTCTAACGTTCGCAGACTAGATGGCGCCCGAAGCGTGCCCGCCTCCTGGGGCACCTATCGATCCTACCCTATTTATAATTCATCTTACATTTCGATTCGTCACGATAGCCAGGCTCTTCCATTTGTGTCCTCTCCTCTTTTATCTACCCCCCCATTAAATCCCCTTACAAAAATAAACTCAATATCCAATTAAGCTAATTATACCTTAACCAACTATTTCTTTTTATTTTTACATCCTCATTAACGATTTACCATTATTGCTTCATTTACAGTTTATCAGAAATGCAGGATTCTCATTCTTAGCTGTTGACAGGTTTTATGATTCATGTATTATTTTATTAACGTGGGAAGAAACAAAGAACTTTGTGTATATTATGATGATATGATCTTTTGTTTTTTTGATTATTCATGATTACTTTAACTAAAAAATAATTATGTTAATGACATTTGTTTCCTTGATCATTTGTTAGGGTAGTTTGGAAGAAAAACGGGAAATCAAACTCACAACTTAAATAGATTATTCGAATTTTTGACAAATCTTTCAAAAAGTGTCTAAAATTTCTACTTTATTTGATGATCTAAACTCATATTTTATATATTATTCCGCTAATTATTTGTAATAAACATTTATTTTGAGCTCTAATTTGACCATATGCATGACTACTAGTGAGTTGAGATCTGCTGAGTAAAAAGAGATAGACGTCGCACATCAAAATTCAATAAATGATATAAAAAAAAATGGTGCGGTGAAAAGTTCGGAAATTTTGCAAGAGTGTTTCCAATAAATTAAGCTTTCGTATAATGATTTTAGATTTTATCATCAAACGTCTAAATTTTGCGTAATTCTGTCATTTCCGGTGACATTTTCGTGGGCTGCACAAGAGTGCATGTATTTTCGTGAAATTTTAAAAGCTCATATTTTAAAAACGGTAAAATGAAATTTTCTTTTTCTTAATCAATTCGTTTGATATTACAGTGCCCGTGAGTCTCAAAACACAAGGACGTTAAACGTAACTCGATTTTTTCGTTGTTTCTTCCGAACCTTAAGGATTCGAGAATTAGAATCTCAATGGCAACAGATAATTTTTCTTTTTCTATTTTAGATAATAGTCACTAGCTAAACTTTTTTTATTTAAATTTTAAAATTTTTTACATTTTTGTTTTATATTCTCTTTGGAATGATAAATATTCTTTCTGTAGTTTATCGGTTAATCCGCCTAGTAGAAAAATAATATTCCAAATACATTTTCTGTATAAGGTGATGTTCAACAATGCATATAATCCTGTTGGAATCGGACATGGGGTGGAGTTTAGTTCAGTTCCATGGCGATGATAGGGGTGCAATAATGATTATAATAATTGTGACTTTCTATTGAGAGTACATCTCCACCGTGATTAGAAAATTTGCCACCAGATTTCATGTTGACTTTTGTCAAATCCTATAATCCGAGAGGGTTATCATCGCCCCGAACAATTTTGAAAACATTTGAAGTTCCTGATTCACACTTTTTTAACCCGTAACGGTCTCACGCAAACTTTATGGTTATTTTGGATCAGAATAACGTTTCTAAATACGATCTCTTTTGACTATATTAAATTGGAAATTCGCTGGACCCCGTGTGACCATTAAATTATTATTCCGACGTGTGAACGTATTTTTGCACGTGAAAAACGAATAATGGTTTTTTTTCAAAATTCTATTCTATTTTCCAGAAAAAACTCTCTGTGACAAAAATTAAGTGAACTGCATTGGTTTAGGAGTACTGAGGTGTTCATCACGCCGGTATAGAGAATTTGCCTCATACAGATAGTATAGGATTCTATGACTAAGTGTTCTACATCGTACAAAATCGAATTATGGTATTTTCTCCGAAAATGAAAAACTTTCAAAGACAAAATATCCACGTCGTGATCTTTTCATCAAAGAGTACTGTGATTCTCTGCAGTACAACAAGCCTGCTCAAAATTTGTCTTCTCGATATTGTTGTTCCGATTGGATATTGTTTTTTAGCATTGTGAAGTAGACTAATTCTGAGCAGAGATGTTCTGCCGTGATTCTATTGTTTTTTCGAAAATGTCAAAAATCTCTGAGAAAATAGTAAATCCGTTTTACATTCAGCCCTCTCGCACTCGTATGCCTTAAACATCACCATAGACACGTTTTCAATCTTCATGAAAAATGTCTCGTGATTTATCAAGTTATCTTCTGAGAAAATTTGCACTGCTGTGCTAAACAACAATATTGTTAAATTGAAGGATTGCATTTTCAGTGATCAGTGCACTTGATTTTTTATTTGCGTTGAAATGTAATTTAATTTATTTTTTAATTTTTATTTAATTTAATTAATAAAAAAATATGAATTAAATTGGAATTATTTAATTATTACAAGAAAAAATATTTGTTTTTTAGAGTTATTTTTATTTGTCGTCATTGATTTCCTCCATGTTAAGTTCTTTTTTCGTCCCCATTCCTTTCTTTCTCGTTCGATCGATCGTCGAGACTACGAATTTCGCCACTTTGTCACGTTGGAGTTAACTCACAAGATACGATCTTACTTCTGGTCTAATAAAATGTTGAAAGACTTGAACACACGCCTGGAGACTTGGCTTTGTTGCAGGGCTTATTTTCACCCCATTTCTCACTATTCTTCAGGCTCTTATCACATGTACGATAAAATGAATACTACAAAGGAGATCACAAAATTTCTTGATAGAAAAATCAACAAAAAAATTTATTTCATTTATTAGAAGTTATAATAAAATTTTCTTTAGAGTAATTCGTTAAATCGATTTGAAGGATTCATTAACAATCAATAATTGATTAAGCATATGAGTCATTGGGACCATATCACAAACAAATAAAAATTTTTTGGAAATTTTCAATTTTTGTCTTTTCATTTTACTTTCAATTTTTCTTAAACTTTTGTTCTGTTTGATTAATATCGAAATACTTCAAATACAGTTGAAAATTTGATGTCAGTTTGATTTGAAGTCGTCTTGAATAAATTCTTTACTTCGAAAATGTGAAATTTTTACTTCTGGAAAAGTAAATAACATGGAAAAGGAACGTGTATAAATCTTGAAAGAGGGTAAAATCAGTTTCTGTTCAATTGCCACCTTCAAAGACTTCTGCTTAGGCATTTATGGGTCTTCCATTGAACCAACCATCGTTTTCATCCCCTGGGCGTGTGCGAGGGCGCGTGTGAGCTTTGCACGTTGCTCACCCGGTCGTTGAACCAACTTTTTACATTTCTGACTTTGCTGACGTACTCTCATGTACGCGGAAAAACCAAAAATAAAAATTCTCAATTTTTTTTGTAAAAATTCCAACATTCTTATTCTTTTTCCCGATATTCTTTCGTAATTTTTTTTAGATTCTTTGTCTTGTTTAAATTATTAATTAGATTAGTCTCGATCCTCGAAAAAATAATACTTAAAAATATCACAAACAACGAAAATATTCTGAAAGTTTTTTCTTGCTCGATTTTTTTATCTTTTTTGAAAAGAATTTTAATTCAAGCCGGATCGATGAAATTCTTCAGAGTGCTAAGCCCGTCGTTAGTTGGACGATTCATTTTGCACTTGTATGACAACGGAACTATACAGCCTCGTAACAATTCTAGGAGTTCCACTTCTAAACGTTATTTCGAACCCCAGAAAATCAACCCCAACGCGAGACAATAATCCTCGCCCTATTCTACGTGCACAATACGAGAAATGCACTTTGTCATTTCGATGCAACTCTCTGACCTAATTTCCTCTCTGCACGCTCGATCGCCCAACGTTTATCCAAACGCTCAATTTTCGGAAAATCTCAATCCAACACGAGACCTACATATCCCGTGACAAATTGGATTTTACAGAGAATTATTCCCAGAGAAACATTCGAGATGAAAATATTTAATTAATTTTCGTTCCACATTTAAATCGCACGTGTCATCAATATTTTTAAAAACGAATGTTCGTGCTTAATTTTTTTGATATTTATCAACTTTATTCAATTTTTTGATGTTCTGGTCCTAAATTTCAACGTGACGATTTTTTGAGTAATTTTGATCTATTTTTTGACGTATTGTTGATCATTTTTTTATTTTTTTTTATTGGAAGGCATCACTCTTGATAGAACGAGTATTTTGATACACGCAGTGCAAACGAGATATCCAACCAATCAGCGCGGAGAACTCGCTCGAAATTGATTCGCATTCTATCCACGAGTTTCAATCGTCGTGTCTCTCTCGTACATTCGTAATATGCGACATGTGCATACACATATACGTATGCAAATTTATTTCCTTCTCTCATCTCATCATCTCTATACGCGCTCTGGACGAATAGATACGACTTCGAGCCCAGACTCACCGTCCGACCTCGCACTCGTCAACGAAATAGGAAATAGATTGTCCTGTACAATCCTCAATTTAATGATGAATGAGAAACATTTTTAACTAAATTGAGTGTAGCCTTTCCGCGATATTCCATGCGATCTTGAAAAGACAATTATTAAAAAAATTAAAATTTATTATAAACCAAAATGGAATTTATCGAATTGTTAAAAAATAATTAAATTGTAAATGTCTTTAAATTTAATATGGCTCTAAATTTTTTTGTACTTTTAAATGCAACATACATTTTTCAAAATTAAATCTAATGCGATTTTGTGTCAACTTAAATGTGTATTGTGCACAATTTTTGAAACAATGTATGGAAATTATTTATATCCCATTACGTTAATTCCAAATATATGAAAAACTTTGCATTCAAAGATAAAATAATTCGATAAACGTTTTGAAGACAAAGAACTGAAAATTTAATGAAATTTTATGTCGAATTCATAAATTTTTATGATTTTTAAATATTTTTAGATTAATTGAAATTTAATTCGTTTATATCATTAACGAAAATACAAAAATTTGATAAATTATTGAACGTTTATAATTATTCAATGAACTTATGAACCATTTTCAAGCTTTGAATTTCATTGACGCAAAAAACTCGAGTTGCTCTGATTGTTTAATTTGGATGGAATTTTTTATACAGCCATATCGAAATAATTATTTCTTTCCGGTGCATTCGACGGCCGGTCCGGATGAGGAAACGAGACTGTTTTCTCCCTCTCTCTTTTCCTTTTGACACTTTTATTTCTGACTTTGTGTACGCACAATGCGTTGTTCGACTCTTCAGCTTTAAACGACCAATCTCCCTCTTGACCTAATTTCGTGAAACTCTGGTTCATAATATAATGCGTGTCAGACGTTTATGTTTAGTCGCTGCGAACCCACGTGGCTCAGACTTTATTTTTTTTATTTTCATTCATCCAATTTGTTTACTTATTTTTTGCCTGTTTTTTGTTTTTATGTTCTCTTTTATGTAACACATTTTATTTTTAGCCATTCGAGAACTTCAATGGATTTCATATCTAGAAGAAATCATTTAGGAATTCGATGTAGATAAATGAAAAAAAAAAAAAAAAATTTTCGATAATATCGAAGTCATTTGGCTGTCTATCTAAATATAATTTATCGTCAACTAATTTTCTAAAAATGCTTGAAAAAGGTAGATATAATTATCGTCGACCTCGAAGGCAGAGAAAAATCTTTGGACTTGGCTCGTAGAATCTTTTTCGTGCTGAATTCTTAAATGGATCTCGTGACTCGGTCACTCGAAGCTTGCGAACTCGGGCGAGACTTTTATGAGCTGAGTAAAAAGTCGCCCAAGACTTCGTCACGCGTTGCTAACTTTTTAAAACTTCTTCCGAAATTTCTTCCTGAAAGGCCAACTTTTTGCCACGTTATCGTTGATTCTTTGCATCAGTGCTCAATTCAAGAAATATTTTTCGAAAATTCGCAATCGAATATGCAAATTGAGATCTTGAAAGTATTTCTGAAAAAAATACGTGAAAATAAATTTGAGAAATTCACTATCGACATTTTAAATAGAATTTTATAAAATTATTTTGTCATACTGAAAGAATTTGTCGACTAAATTATTCACGTTATGAATGAAGATTTGGTGCAGATGTCAATTCGGTTGTTAGATTAGAATATCACTGAGCTAAATATTTATGAGATTTGATTAAGTCGATTTAGAGTTAGAAGATTTACTTATCCTTAAGGTTACATGGTTTAATCGTTCAGAATATTGATTTTTTTGAGGTTATAAAAAATCCTGAGACGATCAAATGAACGTCGGATTCGGATTGAGCGACTCAAAAAAAATTGGGATCTGACACAGGAACATAATTTAGTCTTATAGCGACGATAAGAGTGCAATAATGATTATAATAATCGAGATTTTCTTTTGAGAGTGCATCTTGTTTAAAAAATCCTTAAAATTAATTTTAAAAAAATCTTGTTTAAAAAATGTGCCACCAGGTGTCATGTTGACTTTTGTCAAATCCCAATAATAAATATGGTCTGTCCACTGGCCCCAAAAATCGATTTGTTTTCTGTGGCTGAGTATTTAATGATTAAAGATAATTACTGAATGATAAAATTTACTCAGTATCCATATAATTATAAAATCAAAAACATTCCTGAAAGACGAAAAGATTAATATATCGAAAGGGGAGATAAATACAAAGATGTGTATATTTTCTAACGAAATACAAAAATTACGTAAAACGTGCAAGAAGAATGAGCACGAGATCAGTCTCGTGCTCATCTCACCGAAAATGATTAATGAACATTTCCATGATAAGCAAAATTACTCAACAACTAAGGATTTCTATCCATTTGAAGTCTATTTTTAATTTTCGTTATTTGCACATTTTGTAAAAACCTTTCAAGGCAGTATACAAATAAAATCAATTGCTAAAATCTGAAAACATTTCAATCTCAATGATTAAAATTTGTTTCCATCACTCACAAAATATTCACGTCTCTGCAATTACAGCGTATGGTTAAAAATACCATAAAATTTCTCTCTACACAAAAGAACATTCATCGGGACAGACAAAATGAGAATCAAAAGCCGAAACAGAAAAAATCACCACCCGCGAGGGTGAAAATGGGATAGGGACAAAAATCTAGGCAAAGGATGAAAAAAAAAACGATGGAAGAGAAAGAAATGATAGCCGAGGGGTGGAAAAAAATGCGAAAAAGAGGGAATATGAGGATAGAGGAGGGCTTTGGCGCCGAAGAGATGGATGCAACGGCAGTCTGGCTCCGAGGGGATGTACGGGGTTGTTGGCTAACTTTCTACTCGTGACTGTGATGTTAACGTTCGTGTGTGTGCTGGTGCACGAGCGGCGACGAGAGCGCTTTCCAAAGGCTGACTAGGTGGCCTGGTTGGGTATTGATCCATAAAGGGTGCTCATTCGTAGGAGAGAGCGAGAGGGAGAAGGAACAACGATGGACAAAAAAAACAACAGACTGAGAACGTATGGGGAAGAAAAGAGAAAGAGAGAGAGAGAGAGAGAATGAAATAACTGAGAGACACACACAGAAAGAGAAAAATGCTCGAGAAAGGAAGAAGTATCGAAAAAAGCAAAAAACGAGAGAGAAAGAGCTTCGGAATAGACTAGGGGAGATGCCAGGGATTGCTCGGGTCAGGGGTGGATTTCCGAGCTCGCATGCGCAAAAGCTCCTTAACATCGACCGCTCGAGCTTTTCCTCTCTCTCGTTTTTTCCCCTCTTTCTTTTTTTCTTCTCTCTCTCTCTCTTTTTCTCATTCGTTCTTCTCGTTTTTTTTTTCGTCTATCGCTCTTGTCTCTCTCTCTCTCACCTGCTCTCCATCTTTGTTTCAGGAATACCTCTCTTCATTCGAATCATCGTAAATTGCGAAAGTCTCGAGCAGGCGATACCAACCCCTTCAAAATGTTCGCACTCGTTTCTTTCTTGTTGCTTCTTTTTTTTTTGGTCGCGGTTTTTTCTCCGCAAAAGTTCTTATTTATAGAGGTGGAGGTTTAATTCGATCGGGGAAATTCTTTGCAAATAAAGAACGTAAGGGTCGTTTGATTGGTTTCGCACTCGGGATTTCTACTCACGAAATTCGGTGTATAGAAATTCTGGTGTGTGAAAGAAGAATTGAATGATATAAATATAGGGAAAGGGAGTGAGGAAAAATTATTCTTGTATTCAATGGATCATTCAATTCGGGGATTTCCGAAGAAACGCGTTCCTTATTCCTTCCTGTGTGTTGTATAGGTTCAGGAAATCGAAAGCCATCAATTTTCACCTACTGAATACTAAATCTTGACAGTTCGAATTTCTTACAGGAGAAATTAACTTTTTGTGTCATTTTGACATTTGTGACATTTTTATTATTTTTTTGTCATTTACAAAAATTTGCAGTAAATTAATTAATCCAATTTATATAAAGTTGATGGAAGATACGTGAATTTGGTCGTTTTGTCACCGCTTTTCCGAAAATCTGATTGGCTCGCGATGGCGCGAGTTCGGTTGACCAACTTCATTTTTTATTCTACCTGAAATTGGTTAGATAGAATTTTGACAACTGTGTCGAAAATTGATCAGTATTGAAATCGTGTGAGAAATACAGAAAAAGTGAAAAGAAAATTATTATAAAGAAAGGAAGAAAGTCGTTTGATGGAGAAGGAAAAAATTTAAGAAGATTAAATAATAAGTACCAAAACCAAACCAAACATATAAAAATATTCAAAGAGAGGAAGAATTTATAAACACGAAGAAAATAAGAGATCGCGCGCGTAAAGCGCGCGTTGGCATTACCTAGTAAATTAATAATATTATTGGAATTGATTAGTTTTTTTTTATAATTATAAAATTTTTTTGACAGCTGTCATTTGATAAAAAAAACAAATCGAAAACTTTCAATTATTCTCTGAGAAAAAATAGTCCTGACAGCTCATTCCTCTTTCAGGTAAAATTAAATTTTGCAATTCTCATTTTAACGTTTGTGACTTTTTATTAATATTTAAATTAAGAATTGAAGAAATTGAGTCTAAAAAATCATAATTTATATATTTTTCTTCTTTTCATTTAAATTGTCTCTTCGTGAAGGGTTCCAAGTAGGTTACAGGCTGAATTTAGTTAGTGATTGATACACGAGAGTTTGTACAACCCCTTGGGACGACCCAACAACCCCGTTAGATCGCAACTCAATTACACTTGACTCCTGAGCCAATTTTCACGTCACACCTCGTTCGTTTCACTTTGAAATCAATTATTAAAATATTATTAGTTGAACAGTTCCCATTATGCATTTCGTATTCATATACAGTGTATTCATTTTTTTACTACATAGAAACTTTTAAGTTGACATGATATTTGTATCACGAGAACTTTATTTCGTTGTCCCATCATCCTGGCCCTAAAAAAATTATTAAATATTCAAAAGTACCAATAATCTTTCTAAATTAATTTTTTTTCGTTTCACCGAACTCGTAAATCTGTAATATTTTTCACACTCTAAACTGAAGAGCAACTCCAACGGTCGCCGGACGTCCAATTTTTGCCTATTTTTGTATTAATTAGTGAATAAATTCTCATCAAAAACTCGACCTACGCGAAATTCTAAACGTTAAAACCAAATGTCGGTTTCTCTCCAGTAACTTAAATCCTTGACCTTGTTCTAGAATACGCTTGTACACAATTATATCGAAATTTAAGATCAAAATTTAACACTAATCATACGACGATCTGATCTTTTTCATTTTTGATCGACGATTCGACGAGCGAGCCAACTATCACTCTTCGAGAGATTTCCAAACCCGAAGCATCGCTATTTTCTCACATTCTTACGTTATCATATGTTCACGTATCTCTCTGAGTAACTTTGTACGTGAGGTTATGCACTCTGGTCATATTTTTATACTTTGAATATATTTTGAGTTATATTTTTATACTTTGAATATATTTTGAGTTATATTTTTATACTTTGAATATATTTTGAGTTATATTTTAATACTTTGAATATCAAACTCGATCAATTCTGAATTCGTTGATTTCTCTGTAGAGTTACCTTAAATTGAAACTAGTGTGAAATTTTAGCAAGAATTTTGTAAGAGATTTTTGCAGATTAACGCGGAACGTAAAATTTCGTTTAATTGAATGAATTGATGATTTAATCGTGACTGCGAGAGACCAAAAACTGCATGACGAATTCTTCTCGGCCTCGTTTTAAATTCTTCGTGAGGATCGGAGTAGGAAAAGTGCTCTTTATATTACGGAGTACATCTCTGCTCGTGTGCGTTCGCATGAATCAGTCTCGTGTCTCGACTCACGTGACGAAAGCGAGTTAAAAAATTGGTCATCGAGAGGAAGGGAGAAATAAAATAAGGAAGGGAAATAGAGAAGATATTTTACGCGTGAGCATTTATTCATGCGAGGTGTTTCATAAATTTTATGATAAAATTGAGAAAAAACGATTTTTAAAGAATTTTTGAAATAAATAATCGAAAGGCACTTTTCGATCGAGTGCAAGAACGAGTCATGGAAAATCAAACGTAACCGTATTAGTCATTGACTCTTTTTTCTTAAGAATTTTTAACGTTTTACGAGAATAAAAACAAATTAGATAAAAATAGTTTAAACAAATTTTGAAAAATACTTTTTCTTTCAAAAATGTTACCAATTTGTTTTCTATTATCGATTGAAAATTTTTTTATCACGGTGTTTGGGATGCATAATTTCAATTTAATTTCGTACAGTCGTCAGAATGTATATTGGAATCAAATTAAAAATATTTCGACTGATAATCTCATCAACTCATCATAAATTCCTCAGTTTTTACATCCTCACTGATTTTACACACATTTCTTTAAATACCCTCAATCAGATCTGATAATCTTATTGATATTAGAAATGTCCTATAAATTTAAGATCAAAGTCAGATAAATTCGGTTTCTCTCGTGGGCTTTAAATTTTGTGATATCTTAATTTTTTTGACATAGCTCTGATTTTATCGCAATCATAAATTCTATTAGAATCATATTAAATACCTTTTAAATTCGAAATCTCATCGTAAATCCGTCTGTTTTTAATTATTGACTTTTTTTCTCGACACCCCGTAATTTTTTGACGCGTAATTTTAATCCGGCCTCGCAAGCTCGACGTGAATTATATCAGAATTGTACGGTATCATTGTGGCTTGCTCTCACGGCTCTAAACGCAGGCTCTCGTCACGGGCTCCGTCTCGTGCGACCCTGATGTGTTTCGCATATTCGTGGTCGCTCGCATGGTTTATCACGGATTCGACAACGTCCCACGCGTATTCCAGTAATCCTCGAGGAATACTTATCAATTTGTGCTATTCGATCTTATCGCTACTTTCCTTTTTTATCCCGTCCTTTTTATTCCACTAATTGAAACTTTTTATCGCGTATACCATTATTTCCTTCGTTATACTTGATCCCTCAATCTTTTTACCCGTTTATACTGTCACGCGAATTTTTATCCTCCTCATTCACATTTGCTTTAATTTTTTTTATTGGGGCTTAATTTATGATTTTTTACTACTGGAAAATTTTTCATTTTTTTTGTTTAAAATTTTATTGTATGTTGATTTTATTGTCGATAAATTACGAGATAAGGATTATAAAAAAATGATTTAATGATGTGAAGAATTTTTATTTATTTTATTTATTTTGATGGTTGATTGTAGTTGTTGATTGATATTTTCATACCGACGTAAATGACGGGATGAAAATTGTCTACAATCACTTACTTATGTTTTTTGAAAAAACGAATAAAAATATGAAATCGAACGTTGTCAAGTCGTATCGACGAATTTTCAACTCGTCCTCGAACTGACAATGCAATCGTCGGACCTTCACAGCGGAAGCGTCCGACAATAGCGAAAGGAACTTTGCCTCGAATGTGGATTGAATTGATGGGATCGCTCGAAGGTTGAACTTGAAATTGACAGAATCGAGCGAAGTGCATCCTGTGGGGAGCGGTCGAGGATTTATCGATCATCGCGCCCTTTTTTTTTTTTAATTGTACTCCAAACTTCGTGACTTTTCCATTGAATTCCAAGACCGAAAAAATCATCAATCATCATTTCATCGATTTTATTTATTGTGTTTATTTTTTAATTTATTATTAATATCGTATTTTTTTTTCTTCCCAAATTTCGATGCAACCAATAATTTTTTTAAATTTTATGTTTTGTGATAAATTTTTTTTTTTTATGGAATTTTATTTATTTATTTTTTCAATTTGCAACCCAACAAGTTTTCCGTCATTATTTCATCGATTTTTCTCGTTCCTTTCATCCATATTTATTTTTTAATTATTTTTTAATCATATCGTACATTTTTTATTTTTGTTTCGCACAATTTTTTTTTACAGCATGGCCGGTCAGATTCGTACCGGGTTGCGACATTACCCAACCTTCGCGACGACAACAAAACTGCAGATGGAATGTACAAGGTATCCTCCCAGCGATCGAGACTCATTTTATTATCGATCTCGAATTGAATTCCGGAAAAATCTCGTTTTTACGAGACTTGGAGTTCTCTGCTTCCTCTTCTCTATTTCTATCTCTTCTGTCTCTCATTTTCTGCTCATTCTAAATTCTATAACTAATCAATAAAAAAAAATTCCTGACAATTAAAAAAAAAAATTAGTTTAAAGGCATTTAAAGTTTTAAATTGTTCTATTTTTTAAATTTAAAAAAATTAAAACAAATTGCAAAAAAAGTTTAAGCAAAAGTCTTTTGAGTCTCGTTCCTTTGTTTGAAACTCTGCAGACGTCTATGAATGCCCTTTTCGAGAAATTGCCCCCTGACCTATCACGCTCGATAAGCCAACTTCGAACATTCCCTTTGAATCTTTTATCTCAGGATTACGAAGAATTTTCTCCTCTATTTTCGCAGTCGTAATTTTTTCACGTCGATTTTTCATTATCAAGAATTTACATTTTCATAATCAATTTTATCATTCCTCCATTCATGAATAAATTCATAAAATAAAAGGTCTGGGAAAATTGTCAAATTTTCATATTTTTAATTTACTTATTTTTTAACCTTAACTTACTCATAAAATTTTCTTTCTCTTCAACTCGCTTTCTGGGTGCTGGGGTGACTTCTGCTATTCGATCTATGAATAATCACCTCGTGAATATCGAGAAATATTTTTTTTTGGAGCACTAATTTCATTATTCTGCGAACACTGATTTTTTTAACGATGGCACATGGGAGCTGCACTCTGAAGGTTTCTCGACAGATTTGTCGAGTGGGTGGTGGATTAAAAAAAATTAACACTGAATAACTACACAAACGACGACTTGGAGTTTAATGAATTTTCATGCTACGAAAAAATTGTAAAAACTTAATCGGCACGCTATTAAATAATTTTATTTTTAATTTACCTAATTTTAATTTTTTATATTCACAGTATTCAATAATTACAATTTTTAATTCAATTAGTGCAATAATTACCGCGAATGAAGCTTTTTGAAAATTTTTTTTACTTTATTCAGCACTGGCTGATGAGATTTTAATTTTCGCCTGTTTTGATTAGCTGGCGACCCAGTGGAATGATTTAAACGAGGATTTTAGCAACAAAATTCGAAAATATATCGTTAGAACGCCCGTAAAAAATCATTTTGAGCATGGGCTGGAATAATTCAAGATGGAGTCAAAATCAACCGTTCCAATGAGAAACGCGAACTAACTGAGCTTCAAACGAGATCGAGACGAGAAACGTTCTTGCTTGGTTTTAATTGAAAAGGGGGTTAATAAGATCTGACTTATTAATGCGTATCATCCGACTAACATTTGACTCTCGCATATGTCTCGAATCTCGCGCTCGATTTCGTAAACATAACTGGAAAAATATTTCTTCGTTGCGTAAGAGATGTTTTGAATAAAAAAATATACATTTATATTTTGTGTCGACAAAAATATAACAAAAATATTTTCTCACAATTAACGAAAATGTGATAATTTGAAAAAAAATGATTTCGAATGAAAAACATTTTTTTCTGAATGTCGACATGATTTTTTTATTCAATATTAAAAACTGATTCTAATCTGAATTATTTTCGTCTTGTGACACAGTCGCGGCGGAAGGCCCCAACGAAGCGGAAGGGAGACAATTTGGATGACTTGAAACAAGAGTTGGACATCGATTTTCACAAAATCTCTCCTGAGGAGCTTTACCAGAGATTTCAAACGCATCCGGAAAACGTAAGAATTTTTATCATATTTATAATTTTCATCACGATTCAGATAAAAATTTGTCTTGAATCTTCAAAATCAATTTTTTATGTATTTATTATTATTTTAATCGAAGATATTTTCATCTCAATCTCACTACATTAAAATTTTTTTATTACCTTTTCAATACTAATATCAAAATAGTTTTATTTATTTATTTATTTTTTCATTTTTTTCAATGTCTTACTTGAAATCTTATTCTATTTCCATAATAAAATGTTCTTCAAAATTATAAATTCCAATAAAAATATATTTTTTCGTTTCCAGGGCCTTAGCCATGCGAAAGCAAAGGAGAATCTCGAGAGAGACGGACCTAACGCGCTGACGCCACCGAAGCAGACCCCGGAATGGGTGAAATTCTGCAAAAACTTGTTTGGCGGTTTCGCGCTGTTGCTGTGGGTCGGTGCGATACTTTGCTTCATCGCGTACTCGATCCACGCCTCGACGAGCGAGGACCCGAACGACGATAATCTTTATCTCGGTATTGTACTTTCGGCGGTCGTCATCGTGACGGGAATATTCTCGTACTACCAGGAGAGCAAGTCGAGCAAGATCATGGAATCGTTCAAGAACATGGTGCCCCAATTCGCTACTGTATTGCGAGAGGGTGAAAAAACGACTCTGCGCGCCGAGGAGCTCGTCCTCGGGGACGTCGTCGAGGTGAAGTTCGGTGATCGTATCCCAGCGGACATCAGGATCATCGAGTCCCGAGGATTCAAGGTCGACAACAGTTCTCTGACCGGAGAATCCGAGCCCCAGTCAAGATCGCCCGAATTCACGAACGAAAATCCTCTGGAGACGAAAAATCTCGCTTTCTTCTCGACCAACGCCGTCGAGGGTACCGCCAAGGGTGTCGTCGTTTGCTGCGGAGACAATACCGTGATGGGCAGAATCGCTGGACTCGCGTCAGGATTGAATACCGGGGAGACACCGATCGCCAAGGAGATTCATCATTTCATTCATCTTATCACCGGTGTCGCCGTCTTCCTCGGTGTTACCTTCTTCGTTATCGCTTTCATTCTTGGATATCACTGGCTCGACGCTGTTATCTTCCTCATTGGAATCATCGTAGCCAACGTACCGGAAGGTGTGCATCAATTTTTCAATAATTGACACTCCTTTCCTCGAAAGAAATAATTAAGCATAAATTGTGTAAAGAAATGTTATTTCATTATGAATCTCATGTTTTACAGGTCTGCTCGCCACTGTCACCGTATGTTTGACTCTGACGGCCAAGAGGATGGCGTCGAAGAACTGTCTCGTGAAGAATCTCGAGGCTGTCGAGACCCTGGGATCGACCTCGACCATTTGCTCCGACAAAACTGGAACTCTTACTCAGAATCGTATGACCGTCGCTCACATGTGGTTCGACAATCAGATCATCGAGGCTGACACGACTGAGGACCAGTCTGGCGTTCAGTATGACAGAACGAGTCCTGGATTCAAAGCTCTCGCGAAGATCGCGACACTTTGTAACCGCGCTGAATTTAAACCGGGTCAGGAGTCCCAGCCGATTCTGAAACGTGAGGTTAACGGCGATGCTTCCGAAGCTGCTCTGCTCAAGTGCATGGAACTCGCCCTGGGCGACGTTATGGGAATTCGAAAGAGGAACAAGAAGGTTTGCGAAGTTCCTTTCAACTCGACCAACAAGTACCAAGTCTCCATTCACGAGCCCGATGACAGCAACGACCCGAGACATTTGCTCGTCATGAAGGGCGCACCCGAGAGAATTCTCGACAGATGCTCCACCATATTTATTGGAGGCAAAGAAAAAGTTCTCGATGAGGAAATGAAGGAAGCCTTCAACAACGCTTATCTCGAGCTCGGTGGACTCGGCGAACGTGTGCGTATTTTTTAGGCGACTCTTAATCTCCTTCGTTATAAAATTGCATTAAAAATCAATCGTGAGATTAACAAATTATCTTTTACTTTCGTCGCAGGTCCTCGGTTTTTGTGATTTCGTTCTTCCAAGCGACAAATTCCCGCTGGGATTCAAATTCAACAGCGACGATCCGAATTTCCCAACTGAAAACCTTCGTTTCGTCGGACTCATGTCTATGATCGATCCACCAAGGGCTGCGGTACCCGATGCTGTTGCCAAGTGTCGTTCAGCCGGTATCAAGGTCATCATGGTCACCGGCGATCATCCAATCACTGCCAAAGCCATTGCCAAATCCGTCGGCATTATTTCTGAAGGTGAACAAGAATCGTTCCACACAAAAATTATTCTACACATAAAAATAATGTGTTATGAATTATTCTATAAAAATTATCGAACATTTTACAGGTAACGAGACCGTTGAGGACATTGCCCAGCGTCTGAACATTCCCGTATCGGAAGTGAATCCGCGTGAGGCCAAAGCAGCCGTCGTGCACGGTGGTGAACTCAGGGATCTCGATTCCGACCAACTCGACGAGATTCTAAGGTACCACACAGAAATTGTGTTCGCTCGTACTTCGCCGCAGCAGAAGCTCATTATCGTCGAAGGTTGCCAACGGATGGGTGCCATTGTCGCTGTGACCGGTAATTTTCAATATAATATTTTACAAATTGATCCACAATATCAAAATGACACTACGAATTATGAGTTACAATTTTCAGGCATATTTATTATATTAGTAATTTATATCTCCAAGGCAATCTTTACATATCGCAAATCTTTACTGATTTCAAACGAATTATTTATTTGAAAATACTTTATAATTTATTTCTATACTTTTTAATTTACTAAGGAACATTTTAAATGTCATATTCCTCTAAAGTCAATGACAATTTTTCATTTGACATTGGTTTTATTTCTTGATTTCGATTAATCGACAACAATTAGAATCAAGAATTGCAAGAATTGACTTTTTTAAGAAATAGAAGGTGATTGTACTTATTATTATTTTTAATATTCTTTACTTTTGTAAACAGGTGACGGTGTAAACGATTCGCCAGCCTTGAAGAAAGCTGACATCGGTGTCGCGATGGGTATCGCCGGTTCCGACGTCTCCAAGCAAGCCGCGGACATGATTCTGCTCGACGATAATTTCGCCTCGATCGTAACCGGTGTCGAGGAGGGTAGACTCATTTTCGACAATCTCAAGAAGTCGATAGCTTACACTCTGACGTCGAATATTCCCGAGATCTCGCCGTTCTTGGCTTTCATCCTCTGCGACATTCCTCTGCCTCTCGGAACCGTCACTATTCTGTGTATCGATCTGGGAACGGACATGGTGAGTGGACGAAGAAGGAAAAAAGAACAATCGAAAAGAAGAAAAAATCTGCGAGTCTTTTCAAAATTCGTTCGTAATTTATGTTTCTCACCTCGTGCAATTCTCATGAGATGCTTCAAACGAATTTTCGAAAGCACTCGCTATTGTTCTTTCACAATTAATTCCATTTTCAGATACAGTGACAACCTTTTTATGAATTTTATACTTTTATCTTAATTTATTGGTTAAATTTACGCACGTGAGTTCGTAAATTTTTCATTCCACTATTAATAATTGTTCATGTTAATAATTGTGGCAGGTGCCTGCTATTTCATTGGCGTACGAAGAAGCTGAGTCCGATATTATGAAGAGACGTCCTCGTAATCCTAATTGTGACAATCTCGTCAATGAAAGGTTACAGCTTTTTATAGCTCGTATCCTAAAATTTTACCCCATAAAATTGCAGTAATCTGATGAATTCTAATCTTACTTGAATTCTCGAAGTGCCAGAAATATTTTTCAAAGGCTTTATTTCATTTTTTAAAGTAATAAATAAAAAAGCTCCCGAGTATCGCAGCTATCAGCGTAGTCTTCAGTACAATATTGCAACAGAGTGAATGTAGATATCAGAATTATTAAAAACATTTTTTTTTTTTAGTATTTTATTTTGCATTCAGGTGAAATTTTTGCAGGTCCATCGAGCGAGCGGTTTTAATTTTTCTTTTTTCAGGGACAAATGATATTCCGAACAAAAATTTTGTCGAAAAATACTTCACTTTGCTGCAGGCTGAGCATCGTTCCGGATTTATTAATGATATTTTTCTACACAGAATGTTCAACGAAAATTTGCGATTTGAGGACGAAAAAGGGAGAAAATTTTCTCAAGACGACGAGGCAATTTCCAAGAAAAAAAATTCCACAAATCCTTGTCAACATTCTTGTACCATTTCGATAGAAAAACGTCGAAATCCTTATTCCATTTCTCCTCGATCATCAATATCGAAAAGATCACTCATAAATATTTTCTTTTTTACATTTTTTTTCTTCGTTCTTTGCCGCCTCTGAGCTCTTCACGTTGTCGAATTTTGCGCCCTCTCGTCATCGCAATATTTCCGTTTTTTTTATACCAAAATTAATATTTATTTATATTTGGTTTGTCACTGAAGAATTTTTTTAATCATAATTATTTTTTTTAAATTATCTTGACTTGTCTCGAATTTTCTCATTGAGCATATTCATAATGTGACGTCAGGTACCCGCCATCTCGCTAGCCTACGAGGAGGCAGAGAGTGATATTATGAAGCGCCAACCACGAAATCCCTTCACTGACAAGCTAGTTAACGAAAGGTAAACACGAAATAACAGGAAAAACAAAACTAACAGAAAAAAAAGTATGAAACAAATAAGAATAACGAGGCAAATTTCGAGGCTCACGTCTGGTCAAAGAGAATTTTTGTATCTTTTATTTTTCTTCTATACTTCAGCTATTTTATCGCAATACTCAAATTTTCTCTGCCCCTGCACTCAAATTTTTCAGATATCTCTTCTCACATGCTTGAATGATCGAATGATCTATTTTTCAAATTACTACTAAAAATAAATAGTTAAAAATAGGAATCAAGCGTGGAAATTTCGTGAGAACTTTAATTTTTAACATTTATGTAGACTTTGCAAGGAAATTTATGGATTTTTTTTAAAGTTTGGATTTGAGGTATTTATTTTTTCTCTTAACATTCTCTAACCCTTTAATCAGCTGACATCGCGAGTGTACGAAAAATAATTTGGTTAATGTCGTCTTGTGTACTAATTATCGGTTTTTGACTTGAAAGGAAAAGGAAAAAAAGCGAATGCTAATATTGGTTGTGGCTTAATTGCGGACTTAAGGGAAAAAAAGCATTATTTTTCTGTCACAGAACAGAAAAAGAAAGCACGCAGGTTTCTTTCTCCTCTGTCGTAATTTTTCTTCTATTTCGCCATTTTTATGCTTACTCAATTACGTAATTGCCTTGCTTACAAAAGATGATTAGAATTGAAATGATAATTTTAGAATTGAAATAATCAAATATAAGTAAACAAATTTCAAAAAATTCAAAAGAGATCTGAATATAATATTTTTATCTTTATACGTAAAAATATGATGACAATTCTATTTAAATTTTAATTGAAAACTAATCAAAGCAACGTGATAACGATTTTGAGTTACGGGAAAAAAGGGCCCACGACAAAAAAAACAATTTTATACAGCTTTCTCTTTTTCTAGTAATTATTGAATTTCTTCTCGAACCCTTTCTTTCAACATAGTAACTCACACTTTCTATTTTTATGTCCGAGAAACACGCCAGAGAGCTGAATTACATTTTCTATGAATTTACAGATAGCAATCTCTCTCTCTCTCTTCTCTATATCTCTCTTTACCAATCGAACGTCGATGGCACATTTTCTATTGAGGCGCAATATGATTACGAATTCAATATCGAGAATGCTCCAAGAAAATAAAATAACAAATTTTTCAATAAAATTCGTAAAAATAATAATGATCATTGAAATTGCATAAAAATCGAAAAAGTGCTATCGCGCAGATTCGAATTCACACGAAGGTCGTACCGATTCATCTCGCATTCGAAAAGTTTCATTAACGATTCAAGGTAAGCGAAAAAAAAACTCAAATAAAAATCAGCAAACTAAATCGAAAGAAAGTGAACATTCGTCGGATAGTCAGAGTTGTCGATTTTTTGGAGATCGTTTATTACTTCACCTTCGACGGTCTTTCTTGACTAAATGAAAGGGGCAAACTATTGAAAAGTATCGAAAATGAAGATTCCCACTTTGCATCTCTATCGACGTTTTTTTCATGGGGAATTGTCAAGGAAAACTCATTTCAGCATGCTCATTCATTCATACCCTGTGTGAAGCATTTTAATCATTATTATTATCATAATTACTAGTCCTTATCAATTGATATCATCGTCATTGTCGATATTGTCATTGTCGTCGTTTTATTGAATTCTTTCAATCTTTTTTTTCGCTCTCTTCTCTCTCTCTCTCTCTTTCCCCTGCTCTCTTGTTCTCGAACAAATGTAACTGTTTTTCGTTCTGTCTTCATTCTTGTTCCTCGATCCTGCCTGTTTATCAACACGCCAACAAGCAACAAATTTTTTCACGTCGCTATTACGCCTCGCTCTCTATTGCTCTCTCTGGGATTGTTGAAACCTTTTTAGTAAAATTAATAAATAAGATTTCAAGATCAAAATGGAAAAAATAATTGGGAGATTGAAATTCTTTCTCCTGTCTATTTTTAAACTTTTCCATTTTACAGTTTAAAGAAATTTCAAAAAGGATTAAAAATCTGCATAGTTTAGCAATGGGAAATTTTTGTTACTATTTTTCTCGTGTGTTTTCGACCATTTTAGCTGGTGAATTTTTTTCATAATTCTATACGAAAAATGGTAACAAAAACCAAAGGGAGTTTAGTCAAATTTTATAAACATTCCACATATACAGAATACTGCGAAAATATTCGAACAATCCGTAAATACGAATAGTTCTACATTTGGAACCAGAATTCTTGTTCAAGAAAAATAATTTTCTGATTCCAAATTTCAAAATAGCGTAATTTTTGGTACCGGCGATATTTTCGCATCGTTCTGTTCTGTGTCATTAAAAACCAAAATACAAGAAAGATCCAAAAAATTGGATAAAATTGAAGAAAGAAGAAAAAAATCTAGACAGCATAACATTAAATTGCAAAATTGTTGCTCGAATACTGAAAGCCTGCTTTTAGTTGTTTTTTCTTCTTCATTATTCTTCATACTTCACGATTATACTTTTCGTTATTTCGGTGAAGGATCGAACTGTCGACATGGTGTAGAAGTAGAAATTTAGAGAACTTGAAAAAATCGTTCAACAATTTTGCAAAAAAATGAGAAATGTTGCTCTTTAATTATTTTTGGATCTTCTCTGATCTACGAGCTATCGAAAATCAATCTGAAAATAATTGATTTTCATAATCGAAACTGAAGGATACTCATTAAAGAATTAGAAATAAAAACAAACCACCAGAATGACAAATTCACGTAATCACTGTCATCGTTATTAGATTGTTAGAATTAGATAAAAAATGAAATAGACGATCATTAAGTGTCTTAATTATCGTATAATATTATTATTATTGATATTTATAGATATATGTATATATTTCTGGGTAGTTACAACTATATACATATATTTTAATGTTACTCTATCTCTTTAGATCTCTTTTTTGAGCAACGACGATCGAATATTTATTTTTTCTATCGACAACAAGTTTACAACAACCACAACAACTACAATCTCGACGATATTGCCATAAAACATCGATCAAATTTTTTCTTACTGCTATATTTCGATTTATTCGAATTTTTTGTCCAATAATATTTTTGTCATCGAGAGTATTAATTTTTTTTACCAAAAACCAAGGGAGGATGCAATTACCTTGCAATTTATCATTTTGACACTCTCGCAGCTGCCGCCTATTCTTCGCAGTCTCTGATTACTATTTTATTTAAGAGTGGAAATCTTTCGAACGAAAAGTCATTGGAAAAAAATATTGAAAACATACATTTTCGGACTTATTTAATTAAGATTATATATATATATTTTATTAGTTGAATGTGGATATTATTTGAAGTGGGTCACGATACGTTTGTCCTCGAGACTATTATTTTTTTTTTATCAAAAATCAAAAATTATTTCTTTCTTGTTCGAACGATAGCCATTCTCTCAAATACTTTAATTATTTATCTATCCACAAACGCAAGGCACCCTTTTTCTATCATTTCTTTTATATCACTTCTTTTATACAGGGGACATGAAAATTCTTAATCTGAAATTTTTACCTTTTCTCCTATTTTTCTTCGATTCATTATAAAATTAAAACAACAGGAAGAATGCGCAAAGAATTTTTTCCAAAAGTCTCGTCCAATGGCAAAAATTAATTACGAGTATATTTTTATAAAATTTCAAAAAAATATTTTTTTTTGTATAAAAAGAAAAATATTTTTTGCAACACAAAATATGGACGATTCGCTGCCTCCGCTGCTGCCTTTAATTCACTTTTCTGCAATTTTCTTTGAAGGGCACTTGGTGACTGGGCACGTTGTTATAACAGAAAAAGAAATTAAAAATAATTCGACTGCTCACGCGGCTGAGAAATTACTATTCGGCTGGACGACAATTGGCTCAATAATATTTATTGAATGATGATCCGGAACTAACGCATTGAACGACTTGTCATTCCGCAAAACAAATATCACATCGCAAAATTAATATCGTGATTTGCTCATTCTGTACGAATAATTAAGAAAAAACACTCGAACCTTTTCCATCAATTTATTATTTCAATAATCTGATAATTATTTGACAATTTAAAAAAATTATTTCTTTAATTATTTAGTTCCAATGGAAAATTTCTTGTGTTTTCTCTTATCCTTTTTAAAAATCGCTTGAGCCTGTGCTGAATAATGATGATAATTTTTATTATTCTTTGGTTGTTACGTTGAGAATTATTTTAACATTTTTTCCGATATTTTTGCTATTTTATCATTATTAGAATTGAATTTCAATATAAAAAAATATTAAAAATCCTTTTCTTATTCCACACTGGCTCAAGCATCTGATTTCTCTCGCAGCCAAACGATTGAACTTGATGAAAGATCTAAAAATCTCTAGCACGCAAAATTGCTCGATTATTCCCCTGATATGCCGAACAAAATTTATCGACGAGAAAAAAAATACCGAAAAAAGAAAAAGTTTTGCGAAAACGTTTTTTCCATCAATTGCGATTATTTAATTATTTTTCAATAAAATCTGAATTTCATCCACAACTTGTCGAATATAATTTTTTAATTTTTAAATTAAATTTTTCTTTGTGATTCAAAGTTTTTTTTCTCGTCTCATTTTTTCTGTCCTTCTTGGACTAGAAAATTATTTCTCTCTCTATTTTTTTCCAACTACTGTATAATCTCTATTCGCTCGCACAAAAAATAACCGCATCACGATGTGTCTCGACACATTTTTTAAACTATGGGTGGATGGCAGGTGCCGGCCATCTCGCTAGCCTACGAGGCACCGGAGTCGGACATTATGAAACGGCAGCCCCGCGATCCTTACAGAGACAATCTAGTCAACCGAAGGTGGGTCTCAAAAAGTTAGCCCACCGCGCACATCAAAACTAATGCACCTTAATTTGAGAAATTCGAAAAGAAAAAACATAAATTAATTACAATAATAACCGTAAAATTAAAATAAAAATTAGAACGAACGTGACACGGAGTCAAACGATTGGTGAATCTTCGAATGATGAAAGTTGTAATTTAAAAAAAAGAAACTTAAAACGACAATTGAACGAAGTCTTGAAAAATAATTTAGACTAATGTCACGATGGGATTTTTTTGACGTTTTTGAATTATTTGTATATATTTGTGACATGTTTCTTTATTTCTTTGTTTATTTCAAGAATTTGTATTTTAAGTGTTTACAGTGATATTTTTCACGATTCACCAAGTTCGTTTGTTCTCAAAATTACTTATGCCCTACATTGATTCTGATCACTCCGATCCTTGCAACGAGCGTTAACGTCAATTTTATTTAAATTCATTTATTTACCCGTACAATTATTTCCAAGTAAAAGAAATTCCTGTTGTAATTTACTCATATTTAAATTTCAAAATTTTCACATTTTCTAGTCGATTTTCTTTTCTTTCTTTGTGTTTTATATTTTTCTCAATATGTATAAAAATGTACATAATTTTTCAATTTGCGTATCAAATTTTTTCAGTTCAAAATAATAGTAGAAAAAAAATTGATTTGAGTTAACGCTCAATGCTCGCTAAATTATCCAAAAACACACACGCGAACTCACATCAAAACCGCAAAAAAAAAAATTAAACAAAAAATCCTAGCACACATACAGGCACGAAAAACTCACGACTCACAAAAAAAATCTGCTCTCATTAGTTACTCGATTTTTAGCACATTTGCGCCGCTGCAAGAGGTCTGCGATGTTGAGAATGCCGAGAATGCCTTTAATCGATCACTTTATTAGAAGTCCACTAGATGTGTAAAATAACGAAAAGAAAAAAAAGAAATTTTTTTAACCATAGAAAACGAAAAGAGTTCGGTGTCTACGCTTTTTAAAAATATAAAGAAAAAAAAATTGAGCGATAGCTGTTAGTTGAATGAAATGTTTAGATAGAAATTTCGTACGTTGATTATCTACGAAAATAAACAAAAAAGTTTAAAAGTTCGAAGTTGAGCAGAAGAGAAAAAACAATCATACAGAAAATTAATTCTCTGAAGAAATTTCAAAAATTTAAGATAAAAATTTCTCTTCTACTCCTTGATCAACTTCTAGGCAGATAAATTTTTTCCAATTCATTTTCATATGTTTTCAGACAAGGAAAAAAAAGTACCGTCCCGAGATAAAAAAGTTTGCTTGCGTATCCTCTAAAATACCCAAGTCGCATTCAATTTCCGCCTGAGACTCTTTTTCTCGCGTTTCTCCTGCTATGAATCCCAAATTTCTCCACCTCACTAATTTTCCGATTTCCTGAAAAATTGTTGCACGATGGAATTAAGAGATTTTCACAATGATGCCTTAATTTTTTGTTGTTGTTCGTTATGGACGTGATTTCAAGGAAATTTAAAAAATATTTTTCATTTTTAAAATACAGTTATAGAGAATTATAAAAATATTTTAATAAATTTTATAAACATTTTATCAGGAACGAAAACTATTTTTCGTCAATTTTTTCATTATTAGTTAATGAGGTTTAAAAATTTTTCTCCCTTGAAGTCACGTTTCAATGTAATCGTCTTCGGTGTGGCATGTGTACAAGAGAAAGAAAAAAGCGAGAGGCCTAACTGATATTCTTCGGTGCGGTAAGTAAGTTCGATTCTCGTTTCTCTCTCACTCTGGAAAAAAATCTCATCGTATGCCCTTCGCTTTTGAACTAAAAACCAGACACTAGTTGCTATCTTAAAAAAACACCCTTAACTGCTTCTAAAAGAGAAAGTGTATCTACGAATTCAAATTTCGTTGAGGTGCAGCCAGACTTAGCCTGTATATTAACAAAAAAAAAATAGTAAAAACCAATATAGAAATTGATAAAATTTTCGAACGACTTTTTGAGTAATTTCAAAAACTTGATAATTTTATTTTTTCTTTAACTAATTTTGTACCATAAGTTTTTCATAAAACCCGTAATTATAAAATTGCGTTTAAATAATAAACTGTGTAAACGTCGTTCGAAAATTTTTGAAGTATCACGCCTCAGACATTTATTTTAGACGTCATTCAAAATTTTACTAATGTTCGTTTTTTCCCTTTTTTTAAATTCTTTTTCATGAAAATAGGCTTATCTCTATGGCGTACGGTCAGATCGGTATGATCCAGGCCGCGGCTGGATTCTTCGTCTACTTCGTGATAATGGCTGAGAATGGTTTCCTCCCGTTGGATCTCTTCGGAATTCGAAAACATTGGGATTCGAAAGCCATCAACGATCTCACTGACAGCTACGGACAAGAATGGGTAAGATTACAAAAAATAAGAAAATTAAATAAAACGATAATTCAATTTAACATAAAAAATGTAAATTAATAATTCTTAAAATTTTCTTCGAACAGACGTACAAGGATCGCAAATCGTTGGAATTCACCTGCCACACCGCGTTCTTCGTGTCGATCGTAATCGTACAGTGGGCTGACTTGATCGTCTGCAAAACACGTCGTAATTCGATCGTTCATCAGGGAATGAGAAATTGGGCCCTCAACTTCGGTATCGTATTCGAGACGGCACTCGCAGCTTTCCTCAGTTACACGCCTGGCATGGACAAAGGTCTCCGCATGTATCCGCTCAAGTGAGTAAAAAACTATAAAAAAAAACATTTTTCTTAACTCTTCATTTTTTTATATTGCAATAATTTTTAAATGAAATGATAATTATTTTGTAAATGGTTAATAATTTATTTTCGTAAAAAAATAATAATTATTCTTGTCCGACAGATTCGTCTGGTGGTTGCCGGCAATTCCGTTCATGATCGCAATTTTCATCTATGACGAGACGAGACGATTTTACCTCCGCCGAAACCCGGGAGGCTGGCTCGAGCAAGAAACTTACTATTAAAGATCTACTAATTACGGATCAAAAAAAAAAACAACAACATCAACAGAAAAAAAATTAAATTACCAGCAACAACAGATACAACCACAACCACAAAACAACAGCAAAAACCACAATTAAGAGACAAGTAGGGAGAGAAAAAAATGACGCACGCGGGAACAGCCAGAAGTAAAAATCGATGGGATGAAGAAATGGAAAATCGCAACAACTGGAAGTGAGAATAACTCGTACATAAACACATTCAACGCGGGGCGTGCTACCTGGTTCTAAACGTACTGTCACGGAAATGAATGCTGAAGGAGAAATCATTTACGCCGTTATAGAAGAAAGCGAAAAGTTAATAGGAAAATTGAGAGGAAAAGGTACACTTATCACGTCGTAATCAACGAGGACGACTAATCGCGAGAGAACAACCAAGAAGATTTAGAGAAGAGCAAGAATGAGCGAAAATATGGACACGAAAAGAAAATCAATTAAAAAATTACTCTCATCAGCGAAATCGAAGCGATTTTTCTCTACATCGGTCAGCACCGTCAGCAGTTCATCATCGAGCGATACGGAGAGTTCCCAGGATCAACATACCATTATGGGGCGTAGTAAAAAAAAGGAATGACGACGAGGGAGAAAAATCCATGGAAAACAACACCAACAACAAACCAACCAGACATCGTTCTTTTCTTGTTTTCGATAAATCTTGAATTCTGCATTCGCTAAATTTCTCCTCCGGCGCGCGCTCCAAGAAAGGAACGAGACAAAACAAAAACGAGACTCGAGAAGTGAAAAGAAATCGATAGATCGAGAAAATTAAGAACGAAGAACAAAATTCCGACCACCGCGGGGATTTGTAGTTTCGTCCTTGTGACAAACTTAGACGAGCCAAATAATAATCTGTAAAAAAGTATTATAACGCGGATAGTGGGTAAAAAGATTCACTGCCCTTTAATCGACGTCGAACGTTTTATCGTGTTTGTCGTGGGATAAAGGAGCCTCGAGATGGAAAAAAAATCCGAGAAAACGAGACGAGTAAGAATAAGGAAAAAAAACACTAAGAAAATTATGAACCGAGAAAATTTACGAAAGCCATTCCAAAATGAACAAAGGAGAGTCGCGAGAAAATCAGGGCCTAAAGGTGTAAGACCAGATATAAAAAAACACGAAAAGAAACGAAGATTTGAAAAAATCGCGGGAACGAAAAAAAAAACGAGAAGAAAGAGAGTGAGAGACACATACACACAGTAGCAAGTAAAAAAAAACACTACGTCGTTAACCTCGCGAATAACGATTCGGATACGAAGACAAATCTAGAAATCCGTTATTCGGTAACGTGTCTTGATTTCTTCGTTCAGATTAAAGGAAAAGTAATAAAAAAAAACCTTCAAGAGCTAGGTGGCATGTTCCAGCATAGTATTAAAAAAAAAAAGAAAACAAAAAATCTAGATTCATTGTAATAAATTGTGTCGTTGCGTTGCGGCTGAGACCGATTAAATTAAAAGCGATCGAATAAACTCGACTCTGCGTCCATGTACATGAACGTACGTACACCGATACTTACATGTATATTGACGAAGAAAAAAAAATTATTGTCGACGAGAAAGAAACAGAGATTAGGGGATTAAAAAAATGTGCAGAGCACGCGGCAACCGCGGAAGATCGAGAGCCAACGGCGGAAATCGTTACGCGTCTTGTGATACCGGGGAAAAAAAATCCATAGTACATCTGTTAATTAGAAAATCACATTTAAAAAAACTCAAAAAAACGAAAAAAAAACAAGTAATAACGCTAGAATTGGCACGCTCTAGTTTAAAAGAATGGAATCAGGATAATAAGTATTCTAAATAAGAATTACCGTGAGGAAAAAGAATAGAGATTGTCAAAGAAAATAAATGTGAATCGCGAGTGAAGGATCGGGTTGAACAATATCGAGATATCGAGCGAGCTTTGAAAAGCAAAGAAAAAAAAATCAAGAACAAAGAATATCGAAAGAATCTCATGATAACGAGACATCAGTACGCTGGATATTGGCACGCCCTAGTTTGCAAGAGACGAAGCAGAGAAACAAAGGAGAATGAAAATAAAAAAATGGAAATAAAGAAGAGAATTTATAATAAATAATAAATGAATCCAAGAGAACGAGAAGAGAGATGCGCGTATTCATTATTATTAGGATTATTATTATTAATTATTATCATTATTATTATTATTAAAAAAAAATAATACGGTTGGGTTTGTCGAGTCTTATTCGAGTTAGACACGACGAGGGATTCGCAACGTCGCGTGTACTCCGTAGTTTTTTGCATTAGCCTCCAGGACGAGCTTCGTCGCCGTAGGGAAAGATAATGAAGGGAAGAACACGAAAGAATGAAAACGAGCGAAAAAATACTTGCGATGGAATTTCGAGCGGTACCATTAGAAGAAAAAAAGAATTATGAAATAATATCCTCTGTTAACGAAAAAAAAGTTTTTCTCTTTTTTTTCTGACAAGTTTGAGAATCAAAATTGTTTGATAAATCGGAGAAAAATATTTTCACAGAACAGAGAATATTATTTTAATTCTTACCTGACGCTTATGCATGAATAAAAAAGGAAATGAGAGTAAAATACACAATAATAATTAACCTGTGACGTACGATGGAAAAAAAAATGAAATGCGCGAGAAAGAGAAAAGAAATGGTTGAGATTGCCGCGTGTGTGTTGTACCGTTGGTTTTAACGAGATTATGTGTGACGGGCGATTAATAGTATAAATAAATTAGTGATTAAATCATTAAAGACGCTAACGAGATTTTAAATTAAGTTGGAAGTAAGATCTAATGAGATTTAAAGAATCGCAAGAACGGACGAGAGAGGGACGGATTTGATGGGAGAATTGAGAAAGTTATCGATCGGTAAATTCGAAACGGGAAAATAATCGACAGGGTCAGGGCGAGAGAAGCGTTCGAGAAAAGATTCGCGATTGAGGGGGGAAAAAGAAAAACGAACATGTGATGATGAACGACGATAACGATGACGAAGGAAAAGTGTGAGAGGCGTTTGGACACGAGCGAGATTAAACGAAAAGAAAACAAAGAGAGAAAAAAAAGAGAGATTTAAAAAAAACGATAATTGAGCAGATAAATAGCCGTAAGTGACGAAAACGATCTAGATGGCTATGATAAACCAAAAAACAGGAAAACTGCAAAAAATATAAAAAATGGAAAAGGGAATAAAGTAGGTTGAATGCTAAAGATAAAGGTAAACGAAGAAGAAGAAAAAAAAAAATATATATATATATAAAAGAAACATTCATTCTCTTAGTTTGTTTTTTCATAGATTTAAAAACGCCACACAGCGGGCCAGCTCGCTTTTTTGAACCATTGCCCCGGAACGCCGAACGCCCTGTTCTCAGCTGGACGGTTCATCCTGCGAAGGAAAAGATTTTGTGGGAAAAAAATAAAAACGATAAACAAAGTCTAGTGCGCTCCTTAATAAAGTGACTTAAAGGCCTGCCAGAAAGACGCGACTCTCGTGCCGGGTTGACACTTTGATCCTAGATCGCGGAAGAAAAATAAAATAAATTACACGCGTTGAGTTTGAAAATCGGGAATTTCGGATTTTGCCATCTCAGAGGATAAAGAGGACGAAAACTCCGTCGGTGAGGAAGAATTGTTTTGAAAAAAAAAAAATAAATAACGGGCAAGGGGATACGATTAATCGCCCGGCAGCAGTTAGGTCCCAAATATAAATGCCCAAAGTGTTCATATTCGAGGTGTTCTCTTGAGGTGTCGTACACGCGTCCACACGCACACTTTCTCTCTCTTAAGAAAAAAAAAAGGGTAAAAACAACGAGGATTTGACTCACGAGTATCGAGAAAAATGGCCGGAAAACGTGTGGGAGGGGAAAAGAAACGAGAATAACATGAAACGAGTTCAAAAATGATAACGGACACAAATACGCGTTTTTCCGTCACTCGTTCTCGAGACCCGGAAACGACGCGAGCTTCTCGGGATCTTCCGTACTTTTTTTCCTTTGGCCATTTTTCGCGAGAAGCTTTCGCCAACTTTTTCAGAGGGCCGGAAATTGATTTCCCTTCGCCGCGAGAAGAACGAAAGAGCGAAAACAAAAAAAAAACACCAGAAACATTTGACCCGTCTTCGATGATAGAATTCCAAGAACGAAGAAAAAAAAACGTATCGGACAATACCACGAATCGACTCGAACGATCCGCCGTTTTGTTTTCTTTTTCCGCGCAACGCTCTCGAACGTTTTCGCGACCGAAAGGAACGAGCCGGAAAAGGTTAAACACGTGAAATGTTGGAAAGCGAATTCAAGAAAAAAAAGATTGACGAAGTACTCTGACATGAGAATAAATAAAACAAAAAACCCGATAAACGAAAGGTTCCGGCAATGACGCTTTTGTCTCCATCCATTTTCTTTCGACTGTTTCATTTTCTTTTTTTTTTCGTCTTTCTTTCCTTTCACCCTTTCGTAAAGTTGTGAGAAATGCGCGTGAATGATGTTAAACGCGAGGTAAATGCAGATGAGAAACGGAATGAGAAGGAAAACAAAAGAGGAAGGTTAAAAACAGTACGGTTCCCGCGGTTGTCGACAGGGTGTTCCGTGTCGGGGGCGTAGGAGCCCAGAAAAACGTAAAGAGAAAAAAAAAAGAAGAAAAATGACAAAAAAAATGCTTTGCCGTCGTGCGCCGCCTCACACTTTAGGCTAATAATTTAAATATTAACGAGAATATAATAAATAAATAATAATAATTAATAATAATAATAATAATAATAATGATAATATACATGTTACAATAAGATATTATTAGATGTAATTATTATATATGGTTAGTCTAGATCGTGTTGTTGAAGAAAACAAAAAAACAAAGTACGTATAAGCGAAAAAAATGAGGCAAAGGTATGAGAAAAGAAAAAGAGAAAAAAAGAAATATGACAAAAAAACAGAGTGCAAGATTTCGGTCTAAGACCACGATCTGTGGCGGGCTGAGCTGGACGCGCGCGGCGCTCTCATCTCGATTAACCTTTTTTTTTGCAATTTCGGAGCACGAATTCTCGACGTCTGTTTCCGATTGATCCTGACGCTCCGTCGAGGATTCCGTGGAAGAAACAGCGCCCGAGATTCACGAGTGGCGTTACATTCCGATTTTAGAATTTTTTTTTTTTTTTTTTTTTCGATTTGTTTTGTATTTTCTTACGTGGGGAAGTCTCCTTCGATCGCTTCCTTCGTGCAGAGAGATCATTCGATCCTTAGCTTCGTGAAATCACGTAGATCGAGTGTGTTACCGAGAAAAACGCGAAAAAATGGATTATGATAAAAAAAAATACTCCTACTGTGCGTAAAGTATTAAACAAAGACGCGGATGTAAGATTTGTAGAAAGAAAAAAGGATAGAAATTGAACGACCCGGCGGTGTGTCGCGAAGGCTTTCGATGGGGGGGGGGGGGTGGAAAAAGCGTTCGCGAATAACCCGCTCGGTCCGCCACACGCGACAGAATCATTGAATGATTAAAATTGAAATAAAACGAAAAAAAAGGACAAAAAAGAACAAAAAAAAATCGAGTAATGTTTTATTAATATTGTACATATTTTAAATAATAGAAGAAGGACATTACAGATCGTGAGTGACTGGGGACCCACAAGTGACGATCGGGCACGAGTATAATGAGATGAAAAAAATGAAACGGGAGACACGGAGAAAAAGAAAAATGCTACCGAGCGTCTTTGTACACGCGGGTCCTTGCCCTTTAAACGTTTTTTTGTTCAGCGCCATATGTAAAACACACACAACCGTCACATGCGACACGCGACGCGCACCCGTCAGCATGTAACAAAAAAAAACACACATACACACACGACGCGAACACGTTCACACGGGAAAAAAACATGAAATTTCGTTCACTCGATTAAAAAGTAAGGAAAAAGATAAAATGTTGACTCCGAAAATTTTGCAGCCTACATGAAACAAGGATTTTTGAAAATCTGCAGCAACCACAAGAATAAGAAGAAATTAATACTAATGAACAAAATAATACAAAAAAAAATGAACAGACACCCAGTAAAACAATTGCACACTGCTCTAACCACCTATCTAATGATAAAAAAAAAAGAAAACCTTCTGATTGACGATTTATTTCATATGATTATTCGATAAGTTATGTTTTCACACATAAATACATTAAGGAGGAAGCGAGAGACATTGTCCAACCCAAGTGTCATTACTTTTGATGTTAAATAAAAAATACATAATTAATAAGGAGTCTCTTATATTATTTTCCCCCAATAAATCCAGATCTCATTTGTCATTGAAGATTTTTATTCAAAAAAAATAAAAGTATTTACAGTTTAACTACAAATAATTATTATTCGTCATCAATTTCAAGCTTTCTTCTGTCTTTGCTTTTATTTTTCTTTCTCAATCTCTGAATGTGTTTCTTCAATCTCCCGGAAGTTTTGAGTTCATCGTATTGCGCCACCAGGTCCATAATCTTCTTCTCAGCTGCAATAAACAAATGTGTTAACAATAATAATAATGAAAGAGATCAAACGAAATAACAAAAGAGCAAGATGGAACTTACATTTTTTCTTAAATGTTGGTTTTTCTCCTTTTTTAATGGATTCGATTATTTCTTGTTTCTCTTCGTGTTTCTTTTCTTCTTTAACTTTCTGTCTTGCTTCTTCTCGCAATTGATTTTCAATTCGTTGAATTAAGTATTTGATTTTTTTAACTTCTTTGGGGTCATCGGTTTCTTTTAGCTGTTTCTTGAGCGCCTTCAGATCGTTTTCTTTCAACTTGCCGATGAAGCTGTAAGCGTTTTTGAACGCCTTCTCGTTAAATGTGCCGCAAAGACTGTCGAATCTCGGATCTCTGGGCATATTTTTCTTCACAGGTACAATTTCGCGGAATCGCGAGACTGGCCGTTTCGACGACATTTCCCGAGGTCTGTTTTTATTTTCTCTACTAAATTCCTTTTTTTTCGTTTTCGTCGTACCGAAGATCGCTGCATTGTAAACCTTCGAGCCCAATTTTTCTTTCAATTTTTGAAGATCCTCGAAACTCATCTGAGACAGTTCTTCACGAATTTCACTCTGAAACGATAGAACGTTCGAATTAAAAACAAAACTTCAAACGCGATATATTCACTTGTATTTTCAAAAGAAACGAACCTTGTCTTTTTCTGTATCGAGCAATTCCTCTTCGTCACTCATTTTGATGCTCGTTTTATCAATTTTTCAATTTGATTTGATAGAAAACGCACCTTCAGCTGGGTTTGTGTACGTTTCGTAAAAGTGAGGTTATAAAAATGTAAATTGAAAAATCACGTGAGCAAGCCGCGAACTCTTACGCCAATAAAATTATCAACAATTGATAACAATAAAACATCAGAAATTTGTTTTATCTACAATTTGACTCGTAAACACATTCAAATGTGTTTGAATTGAAACAAAGTTTTCCTTTTTCATTTTTTTTCATATACTACGAAATTTTAACATTGTTCTTATCATTGAAAAACTGATGACAACAAAAACAATCGTTGTTGTCCGATTATCGGTAAGGTTAAAAATTCTTTGCGAGTTTCGTCACGAAATTTGATTGGAACGCGCCCACGTCTCGCGGAGGGAAATCGCATGCGATCCTCAGCAACTTCAGAGCGTGCAGTACTGACGTTCCTACTGAAATATGGCGGATCCAAGTACGCCATGTTTCTCGTGATGTTCGTGCATTAGACAATTTTTTGAGATTCGTTTATCGTATAAGCAAAATGGCTGATGATGATCCGTGGTTACTAAAAGAAGACGGTTATCTTTACGTGTACGCCGAATGCAAGAACATTGTCTATCATCCTAATTTAAATGTTTTACTGATTACAACTGTTAGTGGCCAAGTATACGTTTTCGATGTGAACTTCGGAGTAATACTGCAACGGAGTAGTCTATCCGGTGAGTTTTCCGTTAGCAAAGTTTCATCAACTTTTCGCGACAAGATTTCATCCCGCAACGGAACTCCTCACCAGTCGCTAATCAACCTTTCATTTCTCGTTTTTTTCTCCTCGCACATCTCCACTGTCAAGGTCGCTAATTTTTGAAACGTTAAACGTCAGGCGTGACCCCCCTCCTCTTCATTCGGGACTTTCCTCATGCTGCGAATACGATAAAAAGTCGATTCACGCCGTCAATCATCGAACGGTATTCCCTTTTCGATGCTCGCAAAGTCTTGTTGTTCCGCGATTCAAGGTTACCCTTTTTTTTCCCTTCGATCTTCGATCGTCTCTCGCCTATGCCCCTTCTACTATTCCAGAATCGTCCACCATCTTTCGGATACTAAACCAAAGCATTTCTTTTGTTATTATCGGCACGCTCTGTTCTCCGATATCGGCTTATTTATTGTTGTCATCGAACACCTCCGGACGATCGTAATTTACGACCGGATTCTCAACAATTCCTTCCTGTCAATTCCCAAAAATGACTCACTGCCTGTTACACTTTTTCACCATCATCAAAAAAAAAAAAAATGCTTATCTTGCGAATGCAACAATTGACGATAATTCGCTCCTCATTTTTTTTCGAATGACGCAAATCGAAGCATTTTTTATATCACATGAATCGTGAAACATTTCCTTTTTTTTTCTCTTTTCAATTTTTCAGTAAAAAAACCCCGAAAATGAAATAGTAATAGCAAATTGACTCTATGTGGCTTATAAATTTAAGTTTATAAAACTGTTTATAAAGCTCGTTAAAGTTGACACTTTGAAAAATTGTTAAAAACGATGAAAAACGTTCGAACCGTATAACCTCAAAAATTTTAAGAGAGTATTTTAAGATGTGATAAATGCTTTTGTACTTTTTACTTTTTGTTGAAGATTTTTTAATATGAGTATGCTAAATCAGATAATATTGAAAATGCAGGAAAAACAGATGGAAAATTGCAAGGAGTCTATCTAGCTGATGGAGTCGACAAAGTTCTTTACACCGATGGTCATGGGATTGGAGTCCGCAGTGACTACAATGGAGTCCTCTTGCTGGACACGATCCTGCAGACGCCGATTGCACGTGGGGAAGATGTTATCAAGATGGAGTTACTTCTGTCCGAGGCGATACTGCTCAATCAGTGTCTGAAATTGATTACTTTGCCCGGCGTTGACCATGTACAGGAAGTTGTTCAAGAATTGTCGAGCAAAATTCATGCTGCGCAGGGCACTCAGAAAAAAGGAATAAAGGCTCAGAAGGTTCATTCTTATTTTGTTTATTATCAATTATATTATCCATCAAATGCATAGTTATGCAATTTGGAATAAAAATAATAATATAGATTTTTCAATGAAAATTGCATATTCTTTTTTAGTGGAATACAATATGTCTGGAGTTACCTCACTCTGCACTGAAGCTCGTCTGCTCCGGCCTGGTAGCAGAATTGAAAAAGCAAAATAAGCACATACCAGCCTTGCCTATTGCATCTGCCATCAACGAACGATTAAACGGCCTACTCCGCGGCCTGACCTTCGAGGGTGGACCAGCAGATCGAGCGCTCATGTTCAGCGAGGCCGCGCGTCGCGAAACCTTTTCAACATGGCCACATATGAATTACAAGTAATTTCAATTCAATTCTAACGCTTATTTTAATTATTTCGAATTATATGATCAAATTCTTTTCTTTTCTGTAATAAATTTCAGAATTTCTGAATTGTAACATGAACGATTAATAAAAAAAATTTAAACCATCTTTTTCTATCTTCAGATGGGCCTTGCCGGGACAAATGGCGCAAGCTGGATTTTATTACGAGCCAAATTCTACCGCCGACGATCGAGCCATGTGCTTTACGTGCAACGTTTGTCTCGTGTGTTGGGAATCGACGGACGAACCCTGGTCCGAGCATGAACGTCATCTCCCGACGTGTCCTTTCGTAAAGGGCGAGTACACTCAAAACGTCCCGCTGTCCGTAACGCTGGCAACGGCACCGGCACGAGAATCCAGCGATCCCGTCGATCTCATCGGGACGACGAATGTTCCTGGTCTCGTCGCCACAGCATCGCACAAAGGCCTCGTTAACGTGTGGAATATAAGCAACCAGTTGAAGGTAAATTTTTTCGCACGACCTAAGTTTTATATTTTAAACAAACAATTATACAATGTTTTTGTTTTTATTCCTAGGGTGAAGTTTCTTTCTGCGTAGCGTCACGGAACCAAGAGGCGAACAATAAGGATTCTATACAATTTTTCGCCGCGCGAAATCTCTCGTCGACGTTTCTCTCGAACCTGAGCTCGGAGAGCGGAACGTTGGTCGAGTATGAAGCGGCTTCGTCGCAGACAGTCAATTTGACAGCATTGTCGATAATCCGAGGACCAAAGTCACAATCGGACGAGAGCAAGACGAGCGCCGGTTCGACGATGACTCAATCGTCCGTTAATTCAGAGATAACGAGCGACTCGACGATACGACCTTGCCTCGTGTGCGGTGTTTCCGTCGCTACGAGCAACTCGTCGAATCTTCGAACGCTCGAGAACGTTTGGGCCGCGTCGACCGATCTCGCTCCCTCGTCCTCTCTCGTTCGGGCTATGAACAGTGTTAACAGTGCTGCCAGTGATAGTTTAGACATAATGAAGGTAGCGGGGGACAGATCGAATATCGTTAAGAATCATTACTTAGTACTGTACGATTTTCACCACAAAGCCCCGACCCCGCAGACGAGCAAAGAGGAGACGAGCAAAAGTGGAAAGACGAAGAAAACGACATCAGGAACGGGAACGAGCGCAAGCTCGAACGGCGGGCGTCAGGACAGTTTATACCAGGATATGTTTAGTAAATTTTGGTTCGAGGATCCTGTTATAGAAGACGTCGATTGCGAGATGGTCGGCGTAAATCATTTCGATGGTTTTTTCCAATCGACGACTCAACCGACTTCCTCGTCTAACAGTCTTCACAATTCGACGTCCTTCGGAATGTCTCAGAGTCCCTGGGACGCAAATTTCAATCCGATCAATTCTACCGAGCAATTCCCATCGACGTCTGATATTTCGGGAGTGAAAAAGACTCCGGAGGTCGTGAAAAGTTCAAAGAGCGATCCTGTAATGTTACAAACTCTGTGCATCGAGGCGTCTTCGATGATGAAAATATCCTACATCAGCGCGACGAAGGATGGAAGACACTTGTACGTTTCTTTGGTTCCGAACAGCGAAGTCGCAAGCAGCGAAGCATCCCCGACGCCGAATACGAACGAGATGGATATTGACGAGGAGAGCGACATTTTCTCGTCGAAGAATCTCGAGAGGATGTTCTGGGACGACGACGGTGCAACTTCGGATGTAAAAGTTAATGGCGAGGAACACAACGAGGAAGCACCGTTAACCGCGAAATTGCTCGTCTACGCGATTGATTTTTCGGGAAAAGCTGTGAAGCTCGTTCCAGAGCCAGTAATTACGAAAGAATTGCCAGCGGAACAAGCCCCCGTCGAGCAAGTTTTTTTGCCTCTCCAGGATAGACATAGAATCGCCAAAGTCGAGAACACAACTGGACAGAGTCAAGAGCCTAGAGGGCAAATCGCACTCGTCTGTAAGGACGGTATCGTTCGAATTTTCGACCTGGCGACATTGAGAGTCGTTATGGAAGCGAGACCGAGCGAGCGAGCTGCGAAATTTGTCTCCGCAGCTTATTGTACGAGTCTGGAACGACTCTGCGTTTGCTCGAGCGACGGAGACTTGAATTTCTTCTGCACGAACGAGGAGGACGATGAAACGGAGGACAAGGACGACCCGGACGACGTGACGATGATCACTGAGGCGGCTAGTACGGCAAATACAAGAGAAAACGAAGTTCCTGGAACGTCGAGCTCTTCGGCGGCTTATCAGGAACCCATAATAGCTCACAGACCATCGCTGAGCTACAACGATTTGCGAAATTTATACGAGCTCACGAAATTCGATCGACATTCCCCGGCGAACGGGGCCAATGTGCCTCCCTGCTGGAATCTCATGATGCAGGCTCAGAGACAACGTCGTTACCCTCAGCACCTTCATCAGTCCGTGGACCAGCACCACACGAGGACTTGGCGTCTCCAGCACGACGCTACGACCTGGGACGAACACATTTTCGAATTAACGCTCTCTCGCTCCGCAGCTGGTTGCATCGGTCACGTCGACGTAAGATTTATTCTCCACTGGCCATGTCTGGAGCTTCCCACTATTCAGGTCACTTTGCTCGAGCAAAAAATGGCTGGTCTCGGTCAATACAGATCGCCTTTGACCCCAGTCGACGACAGAATCGACTTCAGCTTGGATGGTGAGCAAAAGGGAGAAAATCCTGTCATCAGCGAGGAATATCATCGACTCCATAATACTGAAATACTCTGCGGACCCATCAATCTTCAACGGTGCACCGATTTGTCCGATCATTCTGGTTGCGTCACGCTCACCAGCCCAAAACTATTCAGTACGAAAGCTCGGACTCTACTCGTTCACATAAAAGCTCTGATTGATCCAGCCAAAGACGTGGTTAGTCATTTTCACATTTTATCCATATTGAAATATTAGTTACAATTATTAAAAGTTAGTGTTGTTGTTAAATGATGTTCATTTCGATTCAAAATAATTTTTCTCATTTCTTATTTATTTTTATATTTATACATTTTCCATATTTTTTACAAGAATATTTACTGTTTGTGTTTAATGTTCGTCATTGTTGTTTATAATTATTAATTTTATTTTTCAACAGGCATCTACGAAATCAAAAACTAATCTCTTCGACACCAAGCCTCCTACTTCGAAAAAATTGAGGATAGACGACGTTGGATCGCTTCTTCCCGGTGCAACCGCCGATGGACTCGCTGCCAGTTCGAATAAAAAATTGGAGTGCTACATAGGATGCGATTGGATTCACGAGCTCTCTATCACTGTCCGAGCTGTTCAACCTACAACTATACCGAACGGAAGATTACAAAGATGTTCGATGCTGGACTCCACGTTCTTCATTGAGAATCTGCTCACTGTTGCTTGTCTCGAAGGATCTGACAAGTAAATTTTTCTTCAATTTTCCTCGAAAGAATTCATAATTTTATCTATTTACTGAAAATAATATGTCTACGTTGATTGAAATTTTTTCTTATAAAAATTGTACTTCGTACAATTGAAGTTCTAAGTAATAATTAAAAATTAATCATTTTTAAAATCCAGTCAATTAATTAGCAAGTCATTTATTTTTGTTTATTTGAATAATTTTCAGAACTCTCGTAGCGCAATCCTTGGCTTTGGATATTTTGATCTGGGTCGTAGCAATAAAATTGACCAGACTTCGAGACGGCCAGAATACGAATGAAACAAGAGCAATGCAGCTGGATACGGTACGGTGCGTTCAAGGAAGATTGACGCCACTTTTACGCACGTGTCTTCTTCACGCTGGTCGCAGTATCGCTCATAAATGCGTGAAGCTCATTATTCTCTGTTCAGAGTAAGATATTCATCATTTAGAAGATTGATAACGAAACAAAATACATATTTCGACAATTCTAAAAAATTTTCTGATGACTAAAATTTTAATAAATTCGTAATATATTTATAACAAATTTAACATTTTTCAGAGGACTCTACAACACGGATGATCCCAATCCTCATTCCTTTGACGAGGCGGTACTGGCCGTTCTCGTGGATCTTTTACCTTCAATCGTCAGTGTACAATTCGCGGGGTCGTTACGCTGGCTCGCTCTTTTGATAACGAGATTGTTACCGCTTGACAGAAATCACGCCGTCGCTCAACAATGCGTCACGATAATCCAACAGATTTCGGCTGAAATGTCGAATCGCGTCAATCCTTATAATCTTTTACTCGCTATGAGGTATGATATAGTGAAAATGAATTTAAAAATTACCAAAATAATTATTTTTTTCACAACAAAAGACCGTAAATAGATATTTCATCATCTAATCGAATTTAATTTTTCCCCTTCTAATGATGATGCTTTGTTTTAAGGTTTGGCTTGAATAATTCACCATTCGAAACGGAGCTGTTTGACATTGAGCCACCGATGCCTCAAAAATCTAGCTCGATGCCCGTGACTTACGCTACCGTCGTGTCGGGAGAACAAGGCTCGTCGACATCCACCACGTCCACCACCAGCGCTTATGTTCAGGATACGATTGATCTGAGGGACTTGCTGACATTGCCTACCCATGCGAGCGGAGAACACGCAGTCCCCAGCAAATTGAAAGCGTTGTGCGCAAATCACAACATGAAAGGTCTCCTGGAGGTAAATATACTCTTCAAAATATTCTCACGATCTAATTAATATTTTAAAGTAAAAATTAAACTAATGACTAGAAATTCAGTCAAGCAACAAAAGCAGTGTACATTTTTGAATTGAGTATCTTCATTTAAACACATATAGTCGTACTTTGAAAAATAATCAAAAATTTTTTGAATTATTTGGATTATAAATCAACATTGTTTACGTAAAGTTAATTACATCATTTTTTTTCTGTACAGGTTGAGCCTCTTCATTTTACTTGCCACGCTGCTTCTGATGGCACGAAAATGGAAAAGATAGATCCAAATCCTAGCACTGTGAACATAGGAACGACGTTGTTCGACACTGGCGTAACGACAAACTACGTTATGCCAGATCTCAAATCAATCGTCAACCAATCAGCATACGTTAGTATTTATTTACTCTAGTTTCTTAATCATTAGGAATCTTTAATAAATATAGTCTGATTAATTCAATATCTTTTTCATCGCGTTTCATTGTTTTCCGGAGAAAAAGAAATCACTAATTTTTTACGTTGCTGTTTCTATGACTGTCGTTGATTTATTTGTCACATACAATTTGATAGAGCTTTAAATACTTTTAATTTTGTTTTTCATTATAGTTTCGACATTAATATTACAATTTCTGTGTTCACTTTCATTCATTTTTTATAAAGAAATATTTCGCAGATTGCTTCATTTTTATTTTTTTATTCGTATTAAAAGAACGATGTGGAAAAAATCGTAATTGTGTACATTGTAGAATTTGGACGCTGGATCGTTAGTGCCAGATATTCGGGCTAAGTTCAGAGGGAAATTAAGCGATCTGCTAAGTATCTGTAAAGCTGAATTGACAAAGAAAGCAGCGACTCAGCTTTGCATAACGCCTGACGATCAGTCAGACAGCGACGAACCGAAAAATTTTGCGGGCGATAATCCGTTTTGGCACGACGAGCAAACCGATACGTCTAATTCTCATACATTAACGTCAACCGTGACGAAAGAAAAATCAACGATAGCCAATATTGCCGCAGGTGCTCACAAAGTCGAGGACAACAATGTCAAAAAGGTAGACTTCATCGTAGAAACAAATAGAGAAAGATAGCATCAACATTGCTGTATTAAACAATTTATGTCAATTTTTCGTTCTTCCAACTGTATTTTATTTCTACTTCGTTCACGTCGAGCACATGTCAAGCTTTTTACGTTCGTACTTAGGACCGCACTCAATAACTAGATTTTAAATTCAAACTTGTAGCTCGTTCCGAGGAAAAAATTCTCCAAACCTGATCTCACAGTATGTCATTTTCGTTCCTATTTTGAAAATACTCTCAGGGAATTAGACGAAGGTAGTACTTTTATCAAGTTAAAAATGCACAAAATAACCAAGGATCAGAGCTTGAATTTCGAGTATGACGCTTGAGCACATTTATGTATTTTTATTTTTCGCCGGTAGATGTAAGAATGCGAATGTAATTCGGTAAAGCACGATAAATTTCACCGTTTCCGAATCGTCTAAATATTTTTTTGTTACCTTCGAGATAATTTTTTATTGCACTTTTTCTATTTAATTTTTGTATTTTTCAGCGCGAGGATGTAACGTTCCCGTGGGGAAGATTACTTTGCTGGCCTCCTCAGCAAGCTCTCGTCGTGGAAAGAATGCACTCCGGAGCACGAAGATTCGTCGTCCTCGATTTTGGTTCGCCGATTTTACTCACAGATCTTATGATTCCCTCGTGCAGCGATTTGGTCTCATTGTCCATTGATATTTGGACAAAGAGCGAAGAAGTCGATGGGATTCGTCTCATCGTTGCTGGAGACATCGGAACGAAACCTCTCGTCGTTAATGATTTACAACCGCCACCAGTCTGTCGATATCTCAAGGTTGGTATAAAAATAAAGTTCCGATTGTCAATCGAGAAAATAGTTAATAAAAAAAATATTAATTTCATCTTTATGGACTGTTGATTTTGCTAAAAAATATTGTTTTTCCTTAGATAACAACTATCGGTCGATATGGTATGTCGACGGCTCGTTGTAGAATTCCTTTAGGTATGTTTTATGGGCACATGGTCAGTCTACCAGGCGAGGATTACTCCGAGCTCGGCAGCTCGGAGTCGAATGCCATTGGAAATTTGGATTCCTCTCTACAAGCTACGATCGATACGCAGTGCAGTATTTTGTCAGCGCTTGCAGAGGACGTACAGTGCAGGTATTTGTTAAATGAGATAAATTATTTAACTTATTATTAATCTTACAAATTGACCTCTTGTATCGTATCAAATTGAAACAGAAAAAAAAATTCGCAATTTTTGTGATGGTTTGTTAATTTATTTTGTCTTTTTTAGATTTAGCCTCGCCACCGAAAGACTCAAATCTCTTTTGGACCCGTTGCTACGCACAGAAACGTCGAACGTCATGCACATGCAGCACTATCTAAATCGCATAAAAAATTCTGGAAAAAGTAAAGAGCAGCCGTCCACAAAAATTTTAACAACGTATCAGGTAATTTTTTCGTATCTACTAAAATTAAACTCCTATCAAAGGAAAATTCATTACATTTTGTTATACTTTGTAATCTTTTTTTTTTAGGAATGCATACTGTTTCAACATCAGTTGAACGTAGTGAAGAGTGTATGGCATCGATTAGAATCTTGGAGAGGATGTCAAGTGATTCCGTCAGTTTCTCTCACGGGCGCGTCGAGTGACAAGTTACGCGTTTTGGGCGAAACACTCATGGACATCCTTCTTTACACCGTATACGAAATTGGACCTGTGCCGAGCGTAATTTCTATTTTATATTGTTTTTTGTATAAAATATTTAACATGTTTTTTTAGGAAGTCTCGTATAAACTGATCTGAAAAATCAATGGAATATTTTTTCCTCAGGTTCCATTATCCTTCTGCGAAGCTTTCACTCCCTCAATTTGCGAGACTTTCTTCCACTCGGTCTGCGTCGTCACATCAGCACCGCGACTGCAATTGCACGCTGCAGCGCTTCTTGCCAGAATGGCGGGCCATCAGCCATGGTGGGGAAATTTTCTGGCGAATACTCTTGTCAATTTGTACTCATCATCGTCGACTCACATTTTTCCTCAAGACAGGTAAACACTGAAAGATCAAAGGGTTATAAATTTAATTGAAAAACGAGAGAAATCGAAGATCTAAAATCGATTATTAAATAAACTAATTAATTCTTTTTCCAGAGTGTTCATCTTGTTGACATTCCTCGGTCGCAAATCGTTAATCGCTGGAGCGAATAAATCGTCTGTGATAGACGCGATGGTTCGAACTCTCGGTCGACTATTAGCTCCGGTCTTGAATGATCAGTCACCTTCAGCTTCGAATAATCTCGACACGACTCTCATCGGTTGGATCTTGTTATTCCTTTCTGTCTGTTTGGATACCACGGCGCAGCAATTACAGTGCCTCGAGGAGAATCCAGACAAAAATAAGGAGCAAGGTAATCCTTATTTTTGAATTAATTATTTTTGAATTAAATATTAACTAATCAATCGAAGATATTTTGTTAGTATTACATTCATTGATTATTTATTATTACTTTCGTACATTTTTGCAGGTGCTACGTCGCGCTGGGAATTCCTTCAGGGCGAATCGGCAATGCAACGAAAGTACGTGAGCGCAAATCGTTCCGCCTCTCGTAATTATCGTAGAAAACTGCAAAAGAGGCTCATGCATCATAAGCAGCATTTGCAAGATCTCGAGCTAGCCAAAAAAGTTTTATCAACGACGTCTCAAACACCGGTATTTTACTTATTCTGTGTCCTGTCCATTTTTCTTTATTTTTTTTTTCGTCAACAAAAGATACTTTGAAAAAATATTATTACGATTATATTTATAGGGATGTGGAACTATGCCCGCACAGGTTTCGATGTTATCCAACAAGTTAGAAGCGGCCCTGAAATGGCAGGAGAGATTCTTCAAGAAGACTCTAAACAAGAAGTTCATAATAACTGTAAGGAAACATGACATGCAATTCATTTCACGGTGGAATCGGAATCACCCACAATCCAGCTCGAGGTAAACATCAAATTTTATTCAATGATCGTTGATAAGTATTTATTTTTTAAATTATTTTTTAAGAGATGTTATCCCATTAGCAAACATATATCGATTTCTGTTTTAGTCGACCAGAATCTCTCGACATCGATTTAGACTTGATGGCAAGTCTATCTCATCAACACGTCTTACCAGTAGCCAGGGGATTGATAGCTTTGATATTAAATAATGCGGCGAACGTCGACATGTTTTTGTTAGCTTGCAAGGTAATTCCTTTTTTTGCGATCATTACTCAAAAATTACATTAATATTGAATACTTATTGATAAAAATGTTGGCTGACACTTTTTTTAAGGCGAAGTTTAAGTTTTTCAGTAATTATTTTTTCGATACATGTCGAGGGTCTCGGGGAAAAATCAGAATCTGTTTCCTTTCGATTTCTCCTCTTCTTCAATGACTTAGACTTCCCCTTAATATATAAATCCCTAGAATTTTGCATAGATCAATATGGAATATTTACTTTTGCAATAATCATTGATTTTTGAAATCAATTTTTGTACATAGGTAGTAGCTAGGCTAGTGGTATCTACGAGACCCGCAATTAGCTTGGGTGAACTCATGACCGAGGAGCAGCTCTTAAGGTTAGTTAGGTTGGCTACAGGAACTTCAGATTCCGCTTGGTCCTCTCACGCCGTTTCGTGTCTACTGCAAGATCTTCTGGAAGGTGACGTTCTTTTCTTAAATTTTTATAAATAATTGTAAAAATATTAGAATCAATTAGATATTGTGTTTTACATGTAAATTCTTAAAATATTTTTAAGAACATATCCACAAACATTTAATTTTATACAGGCGGCAGACTATTTCCACGATTATCACAGGACCAAGATGGCAATCAATCTGAGGAAGGATTCGAGCCTCTTGGAGCAGAAGGTCGGATCAGCGAGGAAGATCTCGCCGGAGTCGCGGGGACGAGTGGTTCGACGACCGTACTCGGCAATGACGAGGGTTTCGCCGAAGGCGACGGTGATGAGGACACTCAAGACAGTTTCGCCGCTCCTGCAGCCACAGCCTCGACCTCAAAATCGAACGGTTTTAATTTACCTTCGGTACTAGAATCGGACGACAGCGAACTTGAGGATTCCATCGAAGATATTCTTGAGCGCGGAAAGAATGCGTTCATGAAGGGAACAGTTCCGAAATTGCCGACTGCTGCCAGTTCAGGGTAAATTTCATTTTTATTCTTTCATCGTGGAATATTATCATTCTTCATTTTTTATCTTTCAATCATTTACAGATTATTTTTTTCTTCTGGTTTTTAATTTAATTACTCATAAATATAATTTCTCAGCAGCATCTCTCTAGCCGTCGACGCGAGACTCGAGTACGGGATCGAAACGGGAGTTGAAATTTCGTTGCGAAGGCTCTCGACTTTGGGAGTTTACACTCTGCCACTTAGTTTAAATGCTACTGTACAGGTAAAATGAATTATTTTCTAATAAAACGCAATTATTAAAAAAATATACATAAAAACAACAGCAAAATCAATTATATTAGGGAATTATTTTTAACTGTACTTTCATTGGTTCAAGATCCCCGAAGTTATGCGTTCTACTCAACCATCTCCTCGAAACGTAGTCTGGGTTGACAGAAATCAGGAAATGTGGAATGCACAGGACGCGCCGTCCGGTCTATCGATGCTGACTCGATGCTTCGACAAAATATTCACAGATCTCTCGATACAGGTTGGCTCAATTTTATACTTTATTAAGTTCAATGTAATTGTAATAATTACAATTGTTTAAGAAAACTACATAAAAACTATTATAAACTATTATAAAAATGTTACTTTGTTCATTCAGCAAAATTCAGAAACGAGCTTGGAGTTGGTACTGCAATCGTGGTTGACGTTGAATCTCGATCCGACAATCCAGCAGACGAATTTCGCGCACTCCCTCGACCCTGGTTTGACTCCTGTAATTCCTTTGAGTGCTGCAGCTATCTCTGGACTGATTTCCGCATTGCTGTGGTAATTATAAAAATTCCATTCATCTGTAATTTCTGATTAGCTAAAATTATTTATTCAACAATGTCAAACAATAATTTTATTTACAAAGGCATCCAGGTGTCTCGCTCCGAGCTTGGTGCTTGGCACTTCAAACGCTCACGTTTGCGAGTAACCAGCCTTTGCCCGTCGATTATCTGGATCCTCTTGTCAGCACCCCTTTGGACGGTTTTCTCGGTGGAATGGCCGGTATCATCGTCAAGGATCGTAACACAGGGCCCATGTTCCTTCGTCTTTTGTCTGGAAACGGCTTAAACGTGGAGCCTGCCGATAAACAATATATGATGGTAATTTAATAATATCAATTGATATTACTCTTTAAAATACATCTTTTCATAAATACATAATTTTTTAATTAAACGCTTCAACAGGCCGGACCACGATTGGGTCTCGCGCTGAAAGACTTTCTCGTGAGATTGAAAATGCGTTGTGACGTGATATCGCCTGGAAGCTCACTCGGCAGCATTCTTAAGGAACTTCTTCTATGGGTAGTTTATCAGCTGGTACAGCCCGGAGGCGCCTTAGTGGCAAGACGAGGTCCTTTGGATGCTCAAGGCATTTTTATTACCTCGCTCATCGATATAAATTTCACGAAAACCGATCTTGGAACGGCGATGAGTATAACCGAGTGTGTAGGAGTGTTGGTTTCTACGTACGTCAGAAGCGCGAAAGGTATTACTTAAAATTGTTAAAAAAAGATATTTGAAAATTCAATACCTTACATTTGTTGTCAGTCTTTTTTTGATACAAATCTTTAAATATTGAGGATTAGTTTTCAATTCTTTAATGATATTTTTATATTAATTTGATTTAATAAATTGTGATTTTTAGTAGGTGCACGATGCAGTGGAGTTACGGATTTCTCGCATCAAACTGGAAGTTTCGGTGGCTTGTTTGCTTACGGCGGTTTGAAACGAGATCGGCCTATGACTTGGGATATTCTGGTCATTGTCCTTATAAAATTGGTTTGCAGACTGGTTCAAACTCCCTTACCGAACGTAAATATATTTTTGTTATTTTCTAATTTTGTTTGTTTGAATTTGTAATAATATTAACATGAAAATAATTTCTTTACAGTCACGACTATCGCGTACGGATGGCAGCGTTGACATGGAACTGGGCGAGTCCTCGCAACGTCCTGGCACGAGCAGTGCCGATGCTCAAACACAATTAAACATGTCGCAAACCGACGAGAGCAAAGTTGCCGAACAACAAACGTCCATGAGACAACCACAGTCGAGAGGCCCTAAAATTCGATATCCATGCGTCGCTCATACAGGTATACATTTATCCTCCTCTGCATAAATTAATTACGTGCACAGGAATTATATTGTACCATTAATTTTCTCAAATTTGACGCTTAAATATTAGACTGATTAGAAAATTTGCCAAACTTTTTTCAGTGCTGCAACACGAGCCGACGATGATGCGGCTGCTTGGAGCTCTTGGGGATAGTGCTAGTTTCGCATCAAACGAAATTTTTACTATAGAAGAAGAGCCTTGCGATCTCGCATCTATCTCGGATGAAACTTTTGAACTACTCTCGACTCTGGCGAAAAAAGCTACAGACCCAAGCCTCGTCTTGAATCCGCTCTATCGTTATCTCTCTTCGTGTAAGTCTTTTGATTTTTATACTTACACTTACAATGATATTTACAAAATATATTGACTATATCATATTTATGGAATTGTATTTGGAATAAAAAACATTTCTAATAGCTTACGGTCAAACCGGCACGGATTATTCAACGGGCGCGTCTCAACTGTCCGAACCATTGCTGTTGTACATTCTGAAAGTTCTGAGTACGGAAGAATACGTAGGAGTATTCACGTCGATGGGAGGAGTGAAGGTTTTGTGCGAGAATCTCGTGAGATCGAACAACAGCAGTGCGAACAATTCTCTCTCATCGCCTGGAGTCATCGCTCTCGTGATGCAACATCTGTCAAACGCATCGAATCTCGCGACGAGCGCGTCGACAAGCAGTAAGAAGTCGAGCAGTAATTCGGACTCGAACAAGGAGACTTGGCTGAATTTTGCGCCTCTCGGAACTATAACGTGGTCAAAGGCAGTGGTGAACGAACCTGCGGATGTATTGCTCCAGAGCGCCGCTCCTCACAGGCGAGCGAGAACGGCAGCATGGTCGCATCATTTCTTCCCTGGCGAAACATGGGTCGATTTTACAATCACCTTGCCGTGCGCGATTTTGCTCAAGGAAGTAGAATTGCAACCTCACTTGTCTTCTCTGGCCAGTAAGTTCACGCAATTGTTTTTGTTTAGGATGTAAATCAATTCCAGAATGTTCAGAATCTAATTATTTTTGTACAATTTTCTTCCTGTTTTATATTAATATAAATTATAAATTATTCTCTGTAGCTTGCCCATCGGCCGTTGCTCTTGAAGTTTCCCGAGGACCGCACACCGATCTTACTCCCGTTTGTCCACCGATGCCCACGGCCGGTCTCACGTCGATTCATCTGACGCTGTCGCAACCAGAAGTCGTCACTGCTGTTCTTGTGCGGCTGTACAAACCTCGCGATTGCACGAACGTCAGCCTCGGACAAATTCGAATCCTCGGAACGACGGCCTTCGGCGAAATAAAATCTAATAGTGAAACGATAGACGAGGAACAGCTTACGAAAACAAGGTAAAATAGTTAATAATATTCTACTTGTTATTTAATATTTCTATTTGGATTTTGTTCATTAGGGAAATATAGTAACGGAGATTTACATAAATATCTGTTTTTCAGTCTTGGATGGCTCAGGCTTCTGCACCAATGTCTCTCCGTGAGTCATTCGAGTTTTCTCGTTCACGACGTTCTGAATTCTGCTGCCTCCGTCGAAGGCCTTGTTGATGCATGCTGCAGTCTTTTGCTTCTTCGTCCTCGATCCATGTACACGCCGAATCTTGAGAAAGTACTTCTTCAATTAGGCCTACACTCTCGAGAACTCGGACTGCAGTTGATCAACTTACTGCTCAATAACAGTTGCGCTCCTCTGTTTCAAGGTGCGTGAAATATTTGAGTTATAGTAATCGATGTATTTCGTGTGCTCTTTGAAGATTCAAATACAATTTAAGATATTACTCTATCATTTGTTTCTCTAGGCACGTTGACCAGCAGAAAATCGTCGACGGTTCAATTGGTTGTGGAACTTTTGCAACAACTCTGTTCAGCTCAGGATCCAAATACCGAAGCTAGAATCTCAGCGGTGCTCTCTTGGCTGCAGAGATCAGCGACGTGCGCTGTTACCCGAACGGCGGATGCGCTCAATGTAGTCTCTCCTCCTGCGGTGTACGTGCACTGTGCTGCTTCCGTTGTCTGGAAAGCTCACGAACAACCGGATTTAACCTACAACTTGGAGGCTTTACTACCGGACGAATTGTTTTAGTAAGAAAAGATTCTGTATTAGATATTTATCATTAGTAATTATTTTATTGTTAAACATTTTAACAAACCTTTTTTTAGCTCTTTGTACGAGTGGACTTTGATTCTGGCTCCTCACAGCGCCCTTAAATTGGCTATCGATTCGGCTCTTTGCTCTCTCTGCTACGTAAGACCCTCGCTGTTCCCGTTGCTTTTGCAAAAAGTGGGAATTTTGGTTCCAAATCTCGCAACGGATCGTTCTGCATCGATTTCCGACGACCGAAAGGAAAACGAGGGACAAACGGACGATCGGAAGAGCGAGAACGACGCGAATGAGGAATGGTACTGTCGACTCGTTTTACCGGAACACAAGAGATTGCAACTGACAGAGGGTCAACTGTTGACAGTCGCGGCCGCGGCCAGATCGAGTCCGGGAATCCAGCAGCTCATTGACTCTGGCCTGCCGAGTTTGCTCTCAACGATAATTTCCGAATTCTGCGATTTAGAAAAATCCAAGCAATATAACAGCGACGCTTCTCCCGAGGGCGAAAAAGCGGCCAGTACTTCGAACACCAGCATGACGGACAGTGACAAAGCCGAGGAGACCGCGAATCAGGGACGAAGTAACACCAGCGGTTTATGCATGACCGAACCTGAGAGCATAGCCGTGATATTAGAATTTCTCTCGCTCATTTGCTGCGAGGGTAGAATGCGCGATTGGCTCGGAAAGGAAGGACGCACTTTTTGGTTGCCTCTCGTCTCCCTCTTGAGCAATCGTCCTGTGGAAAATCCATCGGTTTCCTCTCTAAAAACTAACGTCGCTTACGCGACTCTGGAAAGCGCGATGATCAAATTTCTTTCGAGATGCTGCTGGTCTCATCCTAACAACCAGATATTGCTCTCAGAACTTTTGACAAACGTTATTCTACAACAGAGGACTTCGGCAAATGTCAGATATCTCCACGGGATATCGGGCTTCACGAGACGATTGATCCTACAATTATTGCTCGAGGGTGAGAAAGTTCTCGTTTCCGTCACTTCCGAAACTCCGATGACGTCCGCCGGCACTGCGATCAGTCAAAATATCCTCTCGATGCCGCCACATCCCGCACATGCTCTTGGCTATTATCACCAGTTACTTTACATGTCCACGCAGTCAACGGTTGCAGATGTGTTGCAGCTGCTTTCTGGTAAGTCGCTTTGTCTCTGAGGCGACGGCGCATGTCTCTCGTGCATAAAATAACCTCAAGGATGTACAGGGGACATGAATGTTGAAAAATTTGAAAACATTGAGACACGATTTTGATAATTAATTATTTTCACACGTCTTTTATACATCCTTACGACGCGATTGGGGTAAACACTAAAACCATTAACATCTTGTTAAAACATTGAGAACATTTTTTAATACTTAAAGAAAATTTTCGTTCGTTTTATTTAATTACATTTGACTCGATCGCGTTTTTGAAGACTGAGGATGTGCGCCGTTACCTTGAACGAGGTAAAAAAAAATATCGCGTACCAAAATTGAGCGACGAGGCTTATGGATGAATTCGGGAAGATTCGCTGATGATTCAAAGTTTATTCGCGAAGTTCGGGACGGTGAGAAATACATTGATGAAAAAAGTAACGACACATTACCCTGCCCTCCGTGGTAATACACAGGTACTTGGCTCCTTTCGCGACTCTCTAGTACTTCCGGTAAAGGGAGCGAAACGAATACGAGCAGCTCGTCGAACGTTCGTCGCGACGCTTGGGAGACCGGGACCGCACTGATGGTCGACATGTTGAGCGTCGCAGCTGGAAATACGGCAAAGGATAAGAGGGCTAAGGAAGCCTCGAATAGGTCCCAAGCTCGAGGGCCAACGTTAAGAAAAGCCCGTTTCAATTTGGGTACGAGTTTAAAAAAAACAATAAGATCCTTGAAATATTATTTCTCCGATTTATCTACATTACTATAAAAAAAAAAAGATCCGTGCCGTGATGCAAGATACTTTGTATCGAAATCCGGAGCCAAGTTTTAATCACCAACGATGCGCTTTTGTGTTTCTTTTTGTTCGTGTCCCCTCGTACCTTAGCACGTAAGTCAAAAAAATATAATTATTATTTGTTCGAGTTATGATGATTTTTTTTTCCTTCATAGACGGAGCTCCGAGTACATCCAAGAGTCCGAGCAACTCTCGTAATAATTCTGCCAGCGCTGGAACTCAGCAGTACTTGATGCACTCTTCGTCACCCAACGTCGCTCTTCCCTCACAGCTGACCATCGCTCAACTTCTCGCTTTGGCAGAGGATAATGGAGCCAGTCTTTCCGATCCCTATGTTCATTTGATCCTCAAAGAGTACAACAAGGATTCGAAAGGTCAGAAAAATAAATACTGCGAATCACATTTATTTAGTTATAAATATACAAATTTGAAAGTTTATTTGCGAAAACAGAAAAAAAATGTTTCAAGGATTAACGTTAAATTTTTTTTTTAGACGAACCAACAAAGGCTAATGAGAGCGAGATGCTGAATTATCGAAGTATCGAGAGTGCTCTGGGTGTGTTCAGCGCTTCGGGAGGTCTCGCCGTACTGGCTAAACATTTGCCTCTGGTTTATCCAGACTCAGGTCGGCCTCCACCGTTTACGGAAAAATCACCATCGCCAGAGCAACCGGACGCGGATTGGGTAAAGGTTGAAGTCAGCGATGATACATACGTGGACATAGATGAGGGCGGAATCTCGAATTCGCCTCGAATAACTCAGCCAGCTCCGCACGTTCCTCTTCACTCTCTGGCAGCCTTCGGACTGTTTCTGCGATTACCCGGATACGCGGAAGTCTTGTTGAGGGATCGGAAGCAAGCGCAGTGCCTTCTGCGACTCGCCCTCGGGGTGACGGACGACGGTGAGGGTGGAGACATTCTCAGCTCGCCTCTAGCGACTTCGCTTCCGACTTTACCTTTTCAAGTTCTCAAGCAACTGCTCGAGGCAACGCCACCGACGACGGATGACGGCTTGCTGCTGAGACGAACGACGATCGATGTTGGAGCTGTTCTTCTTTTACTCAATTGCCTCGCGATTTTCACTCACCAAACGGGACACAATGAAGGAAACGACCAGAGAATCGGACAACCGGGAAGTCGAAACGATGACAAGTCTCAGCATTACTGGGCAAAGGGTACGGGATTCGGAACCGGATCGACCCAGCAGTCGTGGAACGTCGAGCAAGCTCTTTTGCGTCAACGTTCTGAGGAGGAGCACGTAACGGTCTTGTTACAAGTTTTGGCGAGCTACGTCGGATCCGGAGGACAACCCCAAAGAGATCTTCCAGGGCCCTTCGCCGAACTTCTCTCCAGATCTTGTCTCTTACCCGCACTCTCGTCGTACCTGAGAAACGATTCTGTCTTGGATATGGCCAGACATATTCCTCTCTACAGAGCGATTCTCCAATTACTCAGAGCGATGGCTCTCTCCAGCCAACTTGCGCCTTTGCTCCTCCCACGAGGTGGAAGACCCAACGATGCCTCAATCGTTTCGCTCCTTTACACTATGAGAATGTGCGTCGATGCTTACGTGTACAAAATTAATCGCACCCGGGGAATCAAGTCCAGGAGTGTTTTCAAATTCCCTGACGATTCGGAACAAGACGAAGGACTCGCGACTCTCATCCCTGACATCCAGGAAAGTGCCACGATCGTTCAAAGCGCTACATCCAGATTAAACGTCATTGGCGAAGATCTCGCCAGACCTAGTCCGACCGGCCCAGAACTCCCGCTTCGTTCTGTCGAACAAAGATATTTGGAGGTCATGAAAAAGTTGCAATTTGGTAAGTTTTTTTTTTTCATATTGAAAACATTAATATCTGATTTCATCAATAATTCTTAGTGCGGATTTTACTGTCCATTCCGAATATTAGCTTTAATATTTATTTATACATTTCATTAATTCTTAACGATTTTTTCTCAGATACCTTTGAGATAATAGCTGACAATACTGAAGGCGGCGGTTACAAGTTCGCGGTTTCATATCACTTTGAGTCGCACATGAGAACAGCGGGCGACAGAAGTCACCCGGCAAGAGTGAAGAGACTCGCCCAAGAAGCGGTTACGCTTTCCCATGCCCTTCCACTTTCCTACAGTAGTAGCGTGTTCGTTCGATGCGACGCTGAAAGACTCGACGTGATGAAGGTACTTTCAATTATCTGCGACTTATTTTTCATTTTTATTGTAATTCCTTGTTGAATATTTTTTTTATTTTCACTATATAACACTGTATTTCGAAGATGAAAACATTTTTGTTACATTTTAATTTGCAAATAATATTCTCAGGTGCTCATAACGGGTCCCGCTGAAACGCCTTACGCGAACGGTTGCTTCGAATTCGACGTGTACTTTCCACCGGACTATCCCAACAATCCGATGATGATCAATCTGGAAACTACTGGACGTCACTCGGTCCGTTTCAATCCAAACCTTTACAATGACGGTAAAGTTTGTCTCAGTGTGCTGAACACGTGGCATGGTAGACCTGAAGAAAAATGGAACGCTCAAACGAGTAGTTTTCTACAGGTAATAATAAAATTAATAATTTAAAGTAAAATTCGAAAAAATACTAAAAGTATTTTATTTTATTTTATTTTTTTATTCTTGACACTTGGTTGGAACTTATTTTGTGCATTTTTATTCTTCAGGTGTTAGTTTCGATTCAGTCATTGATTTTGGTACCTGAACCGTACTTCAACGAACCGGGTTACGAGAGATCGCGGGGCACACCAACCGCAGCTCAATCTAGTCAAGAGTACAACGCCAATATTTGCCAGGCTACTGTAAAATGGGCAATGCTCGACCAAATAAAAAATCCTTGTCCCTGTTTCAAAGAGGTATATTTTTTCCTGTGGAAGATAGAAATATGACAACGATTGAGGAGATATTTAATGATTTTTTTTCATATTTAACAGGTGATACACACTCACTTCTGGATCAAGCGACACGAAATAATAGCACAACTTCAGGGTTGGGTTATGGAGATGGAATTGCATGTATCAGATCGTCGTTCTTCACGAAGCATTCTGCTGAACGCTGTAGCCTTAAGGGTGAGATTTTTGCTGATAATTATTACCCTTCTAAATTTTTTTTCAATGCAAGTAAGCGATTTGTATTCTAAAAATTTTTTTTTATACTTTCGTTAACTCTTCTAGTGAAAATTGAAAATGGGAATATGATTCACTAAAATTTGTCTTTTTAGAATGTTCAAACAATGCTAGTTACTCAAACTGCGTTTAATGTGTTTTTAAATTTATCATGGATATTATAGTAAACATGCAAAAATTTAACAAAAATTTAACAAACATAATTTAAATATTGTTTCAATTTTAAACCTCAATTATTTTTATTCAGTCAAATTTTTTTATGAAATTACAGCGCTTGGAAAATTTACATCTTTCCTCATCGTTTCAAAAAAATTGTTATTTAATCCGTCAAATATTGACATTGAGATAAAAAATCTGGACTAAACAAAACTTTGTTTCTCGTTAACAGAGGCACTTTAGGCTACTGCGCGAAGAGCTTAACAAACTGCCAACGCCGGAGGGTCTGGAAGATCTTGTGGAACCGTTGCCTTCGCCGAGTACTCCGTTGGAGATGTCGGGAATGCCGGTTACCCCGAATTCACCGCCAGCAGCACCGTTGAGCGAGTCACCGACGTCGACAATCGTCAGCAACGAGAGCAACACGTCAAGCAGTGTTCAACCCCCGAGCAATCCGAGCGCCAGCAATCATGTGCATCACGACATCGACACCGACGTCGAGATGGAGAAAATGGTCTCGAAAGTTTGTGAATAGTTAATGGATGTTAATAGGGATTGTTGGACATTTTGAAAAGTCTATTAATTAGTGTTATGGTAAAAAAAAATGACCGTGCGCGAGGATATGACGCGAAACGAGAAGAAAACCGTGAGAGCCAAAACCAAACGACAGAACAAAAAATGGAACTAAACGCATAAACGAGGAATTCGAAAGTCTGCCAAGAGTGAACTCGGCTAAGAAGTGACGATCGGAGCGAAAGAATTTTTAGTTAACAGTTTTCCGTGGATGAGATAGATAAAAAAAGAGAGAAAGGAAATAAGAGTGAAAGGAGTGTCGTAGGGATATTTAATTGCTGTATGAATGAGACTCTTGCATACTAAGATATTATAATTGCTGCTGATTCATTCGTTACCAGACTAGTGATATCTCGATAAAGGAAAAAAAGACGAGGAGCAAAAAAGAGAAAAAAAAACTGGAGTAATACAAAATTTTTTATATCTCTCTGATAATTTGCATCGTTTAAATTCAATAAAGTCTCTTAATTTAAAGAAAAGTAATATGAGAAATAACAGTCCAATCGTTTGACGAAACGAAGGAATTGTTTATCGAAACATTTTTGAGAGAAAGATTCGGTTCCTCGACGTTTTTTCTCTTCAAAAATATTTTTATTGTATTCGAACGAGGCGAATTTACGTGAGATCGTATATAAAAAATTACAATACGAATGGATGAGAGTTGACGTACGTAATAGGAACTTGTCTGCTGCTGCTATACTAAATGTACACTGCATTCTACTCTGTATTACTATAAGTACCGATTGTTAGTTCAATATTTATTATACATGTTCCTCGTTGTGTAGTTAGCACCCCAGGCCCCAACACACGCAATGCGACTGAAATACGGGAAAAAAAAACAAAAAGAAATGTACGAATAAGCGAATCGAGAGGAAGATAATGAACGAGTGAGCGATTTGAACGAGAAATAAACTAAAACAAAGACGCATATGAAATAAAAAAAACAAAGAGAAAAAGAAACAGAAATAAATTAGAAAAACGACGATGTACGATCAACGATGACATTCTCTAGAGAAAATTAACTCAAGAATTCCTCAACGAGGAATCGACGTGATACCGAACGTCAAATGCGAACAAAATAGCTGGAGAAAAAAAATAAGAACAAAAAAAAACAAGAGAAAAAAAGAAACAAACCGCCACTGTTCGTAACTGTAATAATTAATTAGCACACAGTAATTTCATATGAATTGACCGTACAAACTAATAAAAAAAAATTTACTTTGTTTTGAAAATTTGGAAATATGTTTTTGAGAATGTTCGGCAGCGACGGATTTTACCCAACGTCGTAATCCACTCTCGATTTTTCTTCATTCTCGCGAGACGCAGATTTCGGATTCTTTTTATCCACTCTAGAATTCGCTCGGATATCCAAGCCAGGAATTGATCAGTTATTTGCATTTTAAGAACGCTCTGCAAATTCCATGCATTTCCAATAATCGATACAATAAGACTCGAAAAAAGTAATTCTGTATTTTCCACGATGAAACAAAAATCTCTTTTCTCCCGAAGGGATCCGCTATTTTTTAAGCGTAGCAAAAAAATTCCTCGTTCTTTTTTTTTACTTTTACTTTTATCTCTTTATCGTTTTCCCGATACGCTCGCGCAGTTCGCTTTCTCTTCTTCCTTTGTTTTTATTTTTATTTCATCTCGAAATTTCGAAGCACAGACACGAAGTCCACAAAACTCGATCAATTCCCGAATTTTTCGTGAATTCCTCTTCCTGTATCGCACTCTGGAATTTCCGGAAAATATTTTTTGCGCTTTTCCGCATGGCGCTTCGTGAATGAAATATTGTCGAAAGCGTGGGTTTCTTCTTGTGGGTCGCTGTAGATATTTCTGAATAAAATGCCGAGGATTCGAGTCGTTTGTACAAAAAAAAAAAGAAGACCGAGGAAACAAAAAGAGGAAAAATCGAGTCAAGCGAAAAAAAAAGTTAATCTAGAGATCGGTGATGGTTTATTGTAAATAATCGCCAATGATTGGTCATGCGTTTTCGTTTGTAAATTAAGTTTAGGGAGTAATTAGGGAGTCACTGCTGCGTAAAAAAAATAAAAAATATTCTCTGATTTCACTCCTGTGAAAGGAACGAAAATACGAAATAGTAAGCATTGAAATTAATAACGATGAAGGAAGAGCGACGATAGTTTGTTAGAAGAAAAAGTAATTAACGAGGAAGTACGATTTTTATAAAAAAAAAGCGAGTCAGGAACAGCTTTTCCTTTTTTGCTTTTTTCGTGAGAATTGCGTACCGACTTCAGAAACTCATTATTGTAAAATGTCTTGCATTTTTGCGATTTTTTACAAAAATATTTTGTTTTTTTCCCCATTTTTGAAAAACGATTTCGAGTTTCTTCACGATCGACGAGGAATCAAATTATTTCTTCCATTTACGAAATTCGAATCTTCATTTCTACCAAAGACGAGTCGAAAAAAATTGTGTATTTTTTCGAATCGGAGTTAAGAAATAAAATCCAACTTGAAGTGGAAGGACATTGAAAGATTTGTTTACTTTGATTTAAATATTTTTATTTACTTCGAAATTTTAAGGAACGAACATTTTACCACGTTTATGTTTATTATTATTATTTGACATCGTTTACATTTTCTCTGGTCCTGCGCATTTTATCATAAGCGATATCGGAATAATGTGGGGAATTTCACGTTTATTCTTTGCGTTGACGGATCCACAACAATCTTCAGAAATATACCGATGATCTCAGGGACGAGAGAGAAGCGAAAATAAATCCTTGGACGACGTGCAAACTCGATCTTCTTGGGTCACGTAGCGCTTATATTGCGTTCGAAGAAAGAAGGAAAAACTATATATTTATCTGGACGTGTGACGACGAAAAAAAATGATATCGTCATGAAGATGATAGCATCATTTTGAAAACAAAATGGTCTTGTTTTTCCAAAAAAAAATGAATCCGGAAAATAAACTCCTTATAACGTTCATCTCGTTTCAGTCTGAAAAAATGGTGTCGTTCCTCAAGTAAAATAAAAAATAATAAAATCACAAAAAAACGAAAAAATAATGTTTAATTTTTATTTTTCAAGCATTATTTATTATCAAATAAAAGAATATGATAACAAATTTAATTTAGTAAACTTTGAAAAAAGGATTAACATTAAAGATTCGTATTGCATAACTTGTAAAATATCAAAAAAAAATATTTTTTTTTTTTCAAAATTTTTCTAAGAGTCTCAAAATCATATCATCACATCCAGTTTTGACAAAAAACTAAATTCACCCCGAATTAAATGAAAGAGTAATAAAAAATTGAATACATCAAGTTTTAAAAGAAGATTAATAATAAACATTCGTATTAAATAACTATTAAAATAACAAAATATTTTTTTCCAAAATTTTTCAATCTCAATATAAATCATATCATCACACATCCCGTTTTGAAAAGAGTTAATTTGCCCTGAAACCAAAGGGGCCTCGCTCTCAAAGTGTAACGAAGTCATTAATATTCAAAATTGCTACAAAGCAATCAAGAAGCTCCCAAACTAGAAACACGACAAAAGAAAATAATATTTATAAAAGTAGTTTTCATAACAGAAACAAATTATCGTACCAGTAAAATTACATTCGTACCGAATAACTTGTAAAATAATCACGAGAGCCATCGAAAGTGGCAACGAACCTCGAAAAGCCCTTTCCCTATTAACTTTCAAACTTCCGGTTGTCCTTCCACATAATATCTTCGCGTGTCAAAAGTATCTCGTTGACCCAATTCCCAAACTATTTGCATCCGAATAAATTTTCTCTGTAACTCAAAATTTATATTCTCATAAATTTGACGGGACAACAAATTTTCGCCCTTTTTATCACACACGTATGATAACAATTTTCATATACTTTTTTATCACTTTTTCAGAGTGACGGTGTCGGAAATGGACCGGGATCAAAATTCGATACGAGGCGAGAAAATTCGATATGAGACGAGAAAATTTGACGAAACCGTTGGAAGAAAACGCTCAGCTTAAGGGAAGAAAACAAACGGAATTTTATCTCGAGACGCCAGAGGAGGCTCGTAAAAATTCAAGTAATATTACAAGGGAAAAAACTCAATGCAGGAGCAACTGAGAGAGAAAGAGAGAAGAGAGAAAGAAGAGCCATCCGCTATGTTTACGGGAAAAGTTTGCACATGCAAATTGGTTATGCGGACGGAATCGCCCGAAATGCATTTCGTTACCGCGCAACACGGAGAGCCGTTGAAAGGGCAAAGTATGATAAACCCATTCCAAAGTTGCGCCAGGGCTACTCTCTCGTTACGACGTGGTCATGTTTCCCCGCGTGCACGTCTGTTTCCCATTATTCCGACACATTCTACTCCCGTTCACCTGCATTCAAGAGCCCTCACCATGCCGAAATTAATATCAGGTCAAGTGCTTGGCTTTAAATTATTGCTACATGCGTGAACGGATCCAAAAAGCTCAGGAAAATTTCATCAACGTATACGATTCCCGACGCATAATTGCCGAGAGTGCGCAACGATGAGATTCCTGGAGCGTTTAATTTCAGGTAGAATTTTCTTCGTGGGAATTCTTGAGAAAAATAGAGGGTTGAGGCAATAAGTGAGAATGACGTCTAAAAAAAATTTTTTTAAATAATATCTCTGAAATATTGGATGAACGTTTCACAATGAGACAGAAACTCGTCATTGAGAAATATGATTTTTTGCAAATTGCACGTGTTCTTGTGGAAAATGATATAATTTTATACTTCACTTTTTTTTGTAATAAAATATTGTGCAGAAAGGGTGAAACAATTTTTTAAGTTTTTGAAAATTTTTCTTTTTATTGAGTATACAATGAACGTGTAATTTCAGGAAGAATTTTCTTCGTGGGAATTCTTGAGAAAAATAGGCAATAATTGAGAATGACGTTTTAAAAAAATTTTTTTAAAAATAATATCTCTGAAATATTGGACGAACGTTTCACGATGATACAGAAACTCCTCATTGAGAAATAATTTTTAACAAATTTCACGTGTTCTTATGAAAAATGATATAATTTTATACTTCACTTTTTTTTGTAATAAAATATTATGCAGTAAGTGTGAAATATTTTTATAAGTTTTTTGACAAGTTTTCTATTTATTGGATAATATTGTGTCTATTGAATAATATTTTAAACATGAAAAGAATATGTGGCGGCTTAGCATTTGGGACGGGAAGTTAGAATTCGAATCCCATAAAAAAAAGCTTAAAAAAGGTGATCTCGGATTTTTGAGCATGAACCGACAAACGAAATTCCACTATTCCCCCAACTCTATTTTTTTTCTAACTATAGTTAGCTCTAGTTAAGTTAAGTAACTATAGTTAAGCTCTATAGAGCTTAATTGTAGTTTGGGTTAACTGCGTTCATTGTCTGAGGTTCGATCTGCGAATCGATAATGATCCACTGAGTAGAAATTTCACGATGATGGAGCTCGTCACAGAAAAATAATGTTTAACAAATCACATGCTTTTTATGGACAATGATACAATTTGATGCATCCAAATTTTTTTTGTATTGAAAAATGAAATTTCGAAGCATTTTGGAAGCTCTTAACAAAAAAAATATATAAAACATTACGAGGTATGCAATTTTCAATGTATAAAAATTAAGAGTACAGTCAAAAAATTTTTTTTTGTTAAAAAAAAAAAGAAAAATATTCTCATCTTGAAAAGAAACTGTGAAAATATTCTTATCGTAATAATTATATTCTTAATCAACAAATTCATGCAATTATTTTTTTTTCTGTTAGTAAGTCAAATTTTCACTTTTAGTTTGTACGGAAAATTAAATATTTTTATTCGCATTATTTGCGGATTATGGGCTCGTTATTGCATCGAGGGGACAATTTCTCTCGTGTATATTATTATGAATCGGTGAATGATGACCGTCGCGTTACGCGACATCACGTACGCGCATAATGAACACTTTATACCGGAACTAGAGACTCGTATTCCACGCTCGTACCAGAAGAGACAAAGCGAGCCCGAGAGGAAAAGAGATCGAGCGAGGGAGAAAGAACGAGAAATATCCTTATTTCTCAGACCCAGTGGGAAAAGTACTCGACGATAATTAATAACGCGCACTTCCGAACCCCAGTTCTCATTCCTCTCGTGTGCCGTTACTCGAAGAAAAGCTAGCACGTTCTCAAACAAAGTTTCTCGCGAACTCACCTCCTTTAAAAATACGAATGTCCAGAAAGAGTATATATGACCTCATTCCTTGTTTTTTACTCTTCTCGAAATCCTTTCTGCCAATTCAGTTAAAGTCCGGTGTTACCAAGTTAATGGCAAAGAAAATTTTGAAGCAGAGAATTTTTCATATATTTTTTTGTAATCTATAAAAAATGTTTGACGATCTCGATGCTATTGGAAATTTTTTTTAAATTGATCTCTGATGTATCGAGCTTTTGATCATGAAATTTTTCAGAAATGTCAAAGAAATTTCATATATTTTTTCGCAATGTACAAAAAATATTCGATAATTATATTTGAAATTTTTTACTCGATTTCTGTATCTGAGCTTCCAATCAAATTTCAGTTTCAATTCAGTTCAAACATGTCTCAATAGCAAAAAAAAGATTTTGTATTAGGAGAATTTTTCATGTATGTTTTTGTAATCTTTAAAAAATATTCGATAATGGTCTATAAATTTTTTTCAACCAATCTCTATAATTGAGCTTTCAATATTTCAAAAATTTGTAAGGACATTCATTACACTCTTTAATTAAAAATCATTTCGGTCAACGTAATTAGAATCTGTTCTTAAAATCGCGAAAAACAGCGATTTTTCGGGCTGTCACACTGGAAAGCTCCCTTAATAGCAAAGAAAATTGAAGATTGTTTTTCAACTATTCAATTTGCAAAAAATGTTCAATGGTCTTAGAAATTTATCGAATCGATTGAGCTTCCAACAAAAATTTCCAAATTAAAAAAAAAATGTACACGCTCCTTAATTAAGCAGCAATTTTTTTATTTTTCCCAGGGGTTGTTGTTTGCTTCGAATATCAATTTATTTTCCGGGTGTACGTAAGAAGGGGGAAACGCAGCGGTGTTTAATTCTAAGGATGTTTGGCGGTGGCACGTAACTCCGGCAATTCCCAAATTGGCCTTTCGTCCTGAATGTCTAGTGGAAAGTTAACGAGAATGCATGATCGGTCGGTTCGCAAATTACTTTCCATCGAGGGACGGGATTCCCCGAAGGTTCGCGTTGTTTCGACGTTGATCGTTGCGATAATACTTTGAAGCACATGTGAGCTCGCCTATCGCCGCAATAACACGAGAGAAACATTTTTGGCCTTTTTCTCTCTTTCTTTCGCTTCGATTATTTAAAGACCACGAACGAGAACGAAAATTTCGTTACCGCTTCGACTAACGTCCGTTTTACTTCCTCGTCAAATGTTTGATCAAAATTTAATCAAATCTACTGGGAATTTTGACTCTATTTTCATCCGTTCCTTCTCGTATCCAAGACTCCGTTAAAGTTTCGCGTGCAAACATCGAGCACGAGTGAATAGAAAGATCGAAAAATTCGATCGATATCACTTTTAAGGATTATATACTAATTTCTTTTAAACTAATTTCTAGTTTTTTTCTATAAATATCATTATCTTCAAAAAATCCCGAAGTAGCTGAAATTTTGATAAAATTTGTTTCAAAATATATTATAAAATTTTCTGCCAAATTAGAAAATCGATTCACTTTATAGTTCGAAGGATTCCCAATTCTGAAGTTGTTTCAATTTAAAATTGTCTCCTTTGCAAAATTCATAAATTTGCCTTAAAAATGCACTCCAAACAATTTTATTAAATTATCAAGAAGTTGAATTGTTTATCAACAATATTTTATTTTTTGTAATTAATTTTTTAACATTATTTATTTATTACCAAAAATTTCTGTTATGCAATTTCGTGTAGTCGATTCTTCTTACAAAATTTACAAACAAAAGTTCGGTACTAAATTAATTTTTAGCCTCCGAACGAAGAGGAAATCCTTCGCTCACAATCAAGAAACAGAGCTCGGTTGAAGAAATGAATTTTTGGAATTCTTTTATCCCGAGAGAGAAAAGAGAAGTCGGGACAAAATTTGCAAGGATAAGTCTCCGGACGAGAAGGACTCGTGACTTTACCAATTTGGCTTGACTCGTGCGCCCATCCACCGTTTTAATCCTATCTCGAATTTTCGCGTTCTCGTTAATCCTTTCCAGCCACCAGGAGTCCAATATAATTTCAACCGGAGTTTCAGCAGTTCTCCTCGATTTTATCTCTCTCTCTCTCTCTCTTTCTGTCACTCTCTCTGCTCCATCTCTTTTTATCTGTCTCTCGCTCTCTTTCGACGTTCATTCATTTTACGTTCTTGTGTACCGGCACGGACGTAACCGTGTTTTTCGTCTTTTGTAAATCCTTTATATATACTGCTATTTCAGCTCAAAGTTCGGCGATAATAGGCTGCCTCCGACTGTACGAGAATCAAAGACCGAAATTTGCGTTCACCATTTGTCTCCTCAAACATCGTCACTCCGTGATCCCCGGCAGCAAAGAGCAATTCCTCCTCCATTCTTCGCAAATTCTATTTCACTCAAAAATCATTTTATCATGCATCCACAGTGAACGAGATTCGCTTCATGCTTTTGTGACTTTTGACGTTACCGTGACGAGAAAATTCGATTTTCAATTTTTTTTTGTTTTCAATTATATTTTTGAAGTTGGTGAATTGGATTGTACAGGAACAATGTATTTTGTATTTTGGAAGGTAAAGAATTTACCATTTAAATTTTTTGATTTTTGTCAAAATTTTTTTCCATCTCGTTAAGACGAGCGGTACAATCCTTGTCAAAAGTAATTTTTTTTGTTTATTGTTAAATTCTTAAAATCTAGACTTTGTTTTTCTGTTGAAAAGTTTAAATTTTTTATCGTGTTGTACAATAATTCTCATACTAATTAGTCTTGAAACGAAAAACAATCAATAAAATTCATGCAAAATTTTGGAAACTCGATTATTAACATTGCTGATGTGTGACAATTATAAAAAATAATAATTAATAAAGATCATGTTTTGAATGAATTTTTAAAGAAAATTTGTAAATTTTTCAAAAGAGACAAAATTTTAAACTAACTCATGTATGTTCAGAATAACGAGCCTAAATTAAATTTTTTTTCATGATTTTTATAAAAGTATCGATAAATTTCAATTAATCAATTTAATGCCCTCAATAATTTTCGTTTTTTACTTTGCAGCCATTTTTTTCTTTGACGTATTCATATCGTTTCATTGACACGATTTTTTCATCAATTCTGCGTGTGATTTGTTATCTGTAAAAAATCAAAATTGCACTTGAATGGAAATTCGGAAAAAAAGCTGTCGCGTTTTACCGATATAGCTCATAGACAAGATTCGACCGGATTTCGCCGTTCGATCGGCACTTTGATCGTTCTCAATCAAGCGTCGGACACACATGAGAGAGCTAACGAGCCGTCACTCACGTAATCGAGAGAGTACAACGAACGCGTAATTACGTGTTCCCGTATAATATCGCATCGTATCGTATACGAGGCACACTTCACCCGATACTCCATTATACGTTGGACTCATCTCCAATTAACACTACAAGAAAAATAAAAACAAAACATGAAGCACACGAACTAAAAAAATTATAAAAAGACTTGACTGCTTATTTATTAAAATTACGAAAAAAAAAATTTTAATAATTTCCTATCGATTTCCATCTGTACACTCCTAGCTTGAATTTTATTTTACATTTTTATATTTAGATTAAAATTTATATTAAAAAATATGAAAATATTGAACTACTTCTTTTATTAAAATTAAAAAAATTGAATTTTTAAACATCATTTTTATTATCAAAAAATATAAAATTTTATCTTGAATTTTATTTTTATTTTTCATGCTTAGAATAATAAAAGAAATAGTGAAAGAAAATAATTTTTTGTTTACATTGATTCAGAGCTTTGAGTGTCTTTTGTTCCTCCGTAATTTATTATCGCTTGAATTTTTTAAGAGAGGAATAAAAATAAGAATAAAAAACAGATCCCAGCTCGCTTTTCTTTCGCAAATTTCCATGTATTTTCTTATTCGTATTTTACGCTCATTCGCTTTTTATTCGAAGCAATGCAAGACGTATCTTTACAGCGTTTCGATTTTTTTTCCCAGCGTCGTTTTTTTTATCTCGCTTTCTTGAACGGCGCGGAGCAGGTGTTTTGTTTTCATCGTCTTTCCTTCCCTCGTTCTCGCGCTGAAAGCAAGCATCCCCGCGGAAAATGGAGGAAAAAAATCGAAAAAAAAGCTAAAAGAAAATCTTTTTTTTTTTTCTTAACCGAAAACTTTTCAGGTTCCTCCTCTCGGTATCTTGCTGAATGCAGGGTAAAAAAGGGATACGGGGTGTGAACCCACACAGGCCGAGCCAGACATTCGCCTGTATGAAGAGTACGCTCGAATGCCTTTGAAAGAGCCTTCGAACGAGACGATGTGTATTTCCGAGAGACCCTTTTTTCCGTCATTTTTTTTCCCAAGCCCTCTGACGAGGCAAAAATATTTTTTTCCCTCGTTTTTTGTTTACGCGGGAAGCAAGAAAAGCGGAATGAGGACAAATTTCGCGAAAAGATTTTTGTCTCTGAAAAAAATGAGAGGCAAAAAAGAATTAAATTAAAAAATGTAAAGCGAAGGAAAAATGGAGGAATGTGTTAAGGACGTTGATGGAAATGTGGAGAATTCGATCTTGAATCAAATATGCACGCTCTCAATCTCAATTTCGCTGCATTTTACTTTTATTCTCTGAAGAAGCAATTTTTTTCTCGATTTTTGTTCTGGCGACAAGCGAGAAAATCGCGGAATGAGGACAAATTCATGGGAAAATATTTTTGTCTCGAATTAAAAATGAGAGGTAAAAAATAATTAATAAAAATAAATGTAGAGGAAAAATAAATATGAAGGGACGCTGATGAAAACGTCGAAAATTCCATTTTAAATTAAATATTCGCGTGGGACTCTCGATATCGATTTTGATTATTTTTTTTACACGGCCTTTGACGAGGCACAAATATTTTTTTCTCGTTTTTCGTTTACGTGATAAGCGGAAGAGCGAAGTGAGGACAAATTTCGCGAAAAGATTTTTGTCAGTATTAGATGAAAATGAAATGCAAAAAAAATTAATACAAATTAAAAGTGAAGGAAAAGTAAATGAAAATAAAAAAATGATGAAAACGTGCGGAATTCGATCTTACAAATCAAATATACGTGCTTTAGCAAAATTTTTTTCCACGTTTTTCGTCTAGACGAGAAGCAAAAAAAACGGAATGAAGACAAATTCAGCGAAAAAATTTTTGTCTTTGGAAAAAAACGAGAGTCAAAGAATAATTAATAAAAAGAAATGAAGGAAAAATAAATTAAAATAATCGAAATTGATGGAAAAGTTCAGAATTCGATTCTGAATCAAATATACGTGCGTATCTCTCGCTATCGATTTTGCGTAATTTGCGTTTTTTTGCGTCGCTTTGCACACCGACAAAACGATGAAAGGTTGAACTCGCTCGAATTCCACCTTGGTCGGTAATACGTACAAAGAGCTCGCTATAAAAGAACAAAACAAATATTCAGCGTAAAGGGAAAATCGAGATAGACAGGAGGGAGGGAAGAAAAATCTCGATTTTTAGTGGAAAAGGCTGTCACGGTACGGTCGCCACAAGTACATTGATCTTTTTTTTCTACAGAATTTACTCATGTAAATTTCAATTGACATGGACATTTTTTATAAAAATCGTCCAGAGGATATCGTTTTTGCACATTGAAATGTCAAAAGCAAATTTTTCACAAAACTCTTCACAAGGATCAGAAACGTTAAAAATGTTAAAAAAAAATAATAAAATGTAGTCGAAGTTTTCAGAAATGCATTTCCAAGTGTCAGTTGTGTTAACATTGCATTTAGAAAAATTAAAAGGGAATACAAAAAGTTATTATCAAGTCAGTGATGTGCGATACATTTTTTATCGTGAGAATTTACTCGTGTAAACTTTAACCGACATGAAAATTTTTTATAAAATGTTTTTATAAATTGCCAGAACATCAGAAATTCGTATCGAATACGGAAAAATTGAAGAACAATCGAAAAAGGTCAGGGCATAGACATCAGTGGCAGATTATACAACATTGATCTTCCTTATCTTGAGAATTTACACATGTAAATTTTAATTTATCAATTAATTGTTTATAAAAAAACGTCAAAATAATCAAAATGACAAAAATTTTAAATAAGCGAAATGGCCAAAATTCCAGAAATTTGTAAAAATGTTTGAAATTTAATTCCTCATAACAAGCCTGACTTGTGTACAGTGAAAAAATAATTAATTCAACTGAAAAATTCAACGAAATTACGGACAATGAGCGTGATGACAGGTCTGCTCGGTACACGAAAATTGAATTAACAAATTATGCAAAAAGATTTCTGAATTTTAGGTCTTAACAAGCCTGACGAGTGTACAGTGGAAAAAAATAATCAATTCGACTAAAAAAATTGAACAAAATTATGGAGAATGAGCGTGATGACAGGTCTGCTCGGTACACAGAAATTAAATGTAAAAAATAGCCGTACTTTAGGATGGAAAAGTATCGGCGACGGCTCGGGTAATGGCCGGGACTGACCAGGTCAAAGGTAGACGGATCGTCGTGGTTTATACATAGTCATAGTTCCGATAAAAATAGCACGTGATGAGCCGTTACAACGAGACGTGTTCAGGTCCAGTAAAGGAAAAAACTTTGTAGCGCATCTATGGTCTGTTTTTTTTTCATGTATTTACGTACATAAATACACGTACGTATTTACAAAGAGAAAAGAGGAGTAAAAAAGAGAGAAAAAAAGAGTCGCGGAAAAAAAGCGAGGGTGCATAAAAAATTGCAACGCACCATAGTTCGAGTTTTGTCTTCATTTTTTTTTTATTTCAATGTGTTTTTTTTTCATTTCGAACGCTCCACCTGTTTCGCCACTGACAAAGTTCCATAAGCTCTCGGACATATTGCACACGACAAGAGGTAAACATCGCGTTTCGCCAAGGGTGACAAAAACTTCGCGGCCCCGGTAGACTTTTGTCACGCGTGTAAAACTAAAAATAAAGACCGAAAGATGAGCCAGAGAGGGAATAAAAAATTGGAATGAATAAATAAGAGATAAAGCTCTGCTTTTTCGTGTTCACGGATTTTCTGAATGAGGGACAAGAGAGGGAATAAAAGAGATTCCGGCTCTCTACGATCAATCTCGACGGATTATGCGAGAGATTAGGAGAGACGCGACGTCTTTTTTGTCGAACGAGGGAAAAGTGGACACGGGAAATATCCCTTTGTCACGATCTTTCATCCGTACGTCGTCACATTTTTTTCCCAAACGCCAACCATTTACACGTCCCATGAGATCTGCGCGCTTGGCGACTTCGCTATAATAATAATTCAAACAATAATTCATTGCTTTGTCATATTCGCACTACGTTTTTTTATTCATTGTCGATTTTTTTGGAATTTATTATAGGGGAGACAAAAAAAGATTATAATCTTTTGTCATAAATTTTGAATGAATTCATAAATAATAAAAAATCCTAATATAATGATAATTATCATGATAAAATTATTTATTTATGAATATTGTGTCAATGAACTGTTGTCGAGGAGTTTGTTGATATTTTAGAAAAAAAGCTCGAAAAGAGATTAAGGGGTTTCGGTAGTAAAAATGAAAATGATAAGAACTTGATGAAATTTGGACACAATGTTCTTCTATGAAAAATTTGAGAGTATTATTTTTTTCCAAATTTTCGTCCTCATATTTACAGAGTAATAGAACAACAAAAATACGCTTTTTGGACATATAGATATACACACCGTGTATAAGAACGTAT